>PVLC010010736.1:0-49438 GCA_004027655.1 Graphiurus murinus
TGGCCTTTCTTATAATTAGAAAATGGTCTTGTGACAGGATAGAGCTTGGAATCGCTTTGTGAAATGAGCATGTCTTTGTTTGCAAGATTAACTGAGTTCTCACTGCCGTGACTGGCAGAAGGCTTGCCAGAGCAGTTTGGTTACTGGATTGAACTTTTCCTACAGGAATCATGTAGCTGTACAGCCGCAGAAATGCAAATTCACTCCCCCATTGTCGGTTTTCTGACAGCTTTTTCCGTAGAACAGTTTGAAGAGTGGAGAGCCCTGTTTCTGAGACAGAGAAGTGTTTTCACACCTGAAGTGTAATTTCACACCTTGTGTTTCTCAGCAGATAAGTGCATAAAATAACACATCAAACCGGAATAGAAAAGATCAACATACAAAGAAAGCTGCAGGTTGTAATTTGTTTCCTACCTTACAGTGCTCTCTCAGAGAGAACAGTAAATTACAGAGATCTGGCTTTACACTTTGAAAAGTTTGACGGGTCGTTAGGTGGGGAAGGGAGCTGTAAACACTAATCAGCTTGCTGCCTACATGGAACAGAACGTACAGAAAGATGGGATTTGGAAAACACCCTAACATTTTGACTTTCCAAATAGCATACATCTAAATTGGGAGTAAAAATTGTAGAGGATAAAAATAAAAAAGTGATAAATTATCTTAATAAAATATAATTGAGGAGATCATTTTCATTCAGAAATGTTAGCAGAAGTAGACTATGTTGGTAAAATTTGGATGTTTTCTCTCCTTCCTATAAAGAAATAAAAATATGATGCTAGTCACTGTTTGATAGTGTTTTAGTGCAAGGATTACAAAATGATAGGTTGAGCTTCATTTTGTGTTTGAAAACTTGAGACCAAGAGAAAAAAGAAAGTTGAGCTTCCTGGCTAGTCATGAAACCTCATCACATTGTTGAAGGTCTGGCACATGCTAAGCACTGGGCCAGGCATCCGGAGTACAGGGCGAATCAGGCAGTCCCTGTCTCTACCACTGGCAAGTGACAGTTTTTGAAGACAAGTAAACAAGCAGTGATGACGTGGGTGGTAAGTGCTGACCTAGGCTAAAACTAGGTTTTGGTGGAGGCCACATGAGTGTTATCTGAACCAGAGCTGGTGGGAGAAAGAGACCAACAGAGATTCCTGGATAAAGTGATATCCAAATAGAACTTAATTAATAGAAGTCACGGGAAAGTAACTATCAGTTGGGATACCAGGGCATGGAGAGTGTGCACCAAAGGGAATAGGGAAAAGAGCAGATGGGTTGGGATAAGTGGGATGGCCCCAAAACTATACAGAGAGTGAGAAGAGACTCTTTAAATTAGGCATAACATTGTAATTTGATGATAAAAATAAAAATATAGAGAAAAATGTATATGTCTAACTTGTTACATATTAATAAAATGTGGATAAAGAACTGTGCACATCCAGAAACCATTGCACATATGCTTATCACCTCTGGATACACATCTGGGCACACTCCAGTTCTAATAAACATCAGCAGTGTGCTGCATCGTGAGCTGCATGAAATGTTGGGCATCAAGGTAATGATCCCTTTCCTTAATAATTTATGTGAGACGTGTTAGTGCTAAATCAAGGACCAGGCCTGAGAATACTGATCAGTATGTTGAAAGGAGAAATTTGCAGCCTATGTAAATATCACAACTAAACCAGCAAAACAAAAAGCACTGATATTCTCTCCTCCTCCAATCCCTCCTTTCCTCCTATAGATACATATGGAAAACTCTTTCTCCTCAATTCTGTGGGTCAAGAGATGTCCCGCTGCAAGACGTCCATTCGCCGTGGTCAGCCCAATCCTGTCTATAAGGAGACCTTCGTTTTCCAGGTGGCCCTCTTTCAGCTCTCTGATGTCACGTTGATGATTTCCATTTATAACAGGCGTACTATGAAGCGTAAAGAGATGATTGGCTGGATTGCTCTGGGCCAGAACAGCAGCGGAGAAGAGGAGCAAGATCACTGGGAGGAAATGAAGGATACTAAAGGCCAGCAGATCTGCAGATGGCATACTCTGTTGGAATCCTAGGTTTGCCAACCAGCACTTGTGCGCTCTGTCTGCCCTGGTCACCTGTGTTGCTGGCTACTGACCCGCGTCTAGTGTATCTTGGCAAGCTTTTCTGGCTTCCAAATAGAGATTTCACTAATCCTAGGATATTCGGAATGGAGCTTTAGGTTTCTCAAAGGTTTGATTTGGATTTAAGTGTCATAATTAAAAAAAAAATCATATACAGAGCCAAGTGTACAATATGGGAAATGTTACCATCATTGAGACCACTGCTAATGAGTTAATTTGTGCTAATAGATTATTGAGTTTTGGTTCACACCATGCGATGAAGCTTCTCCTGCTGTCTCTGTTTGCTAGAGTAACCTGAGATTGCAAGGGAACTGTTAAATGTTACTATTTGCAATCACTTAGGTGTATGAATCAGAGTTTTCTCAGTGCAAAAAAAAAAAAAAAATTCAAAATACAGAAATGAATCAGTTGCTGAGGCTCATAGGAAAATGTAGCTGTAATCTATAATCCTTTATTTCACATTTTTCTCGTTAGCAAAAAAAAAAAAATCCAAAAAACAAAAAAACCTGTTTACCTAAAAAGTGAATGTTATAAATTTCTTCTTATAAGATAAATATGTATTAATCAAATACCTCGTTTCTCTCATATATTATGGTTTCTATGAGACTTGGTTAGATGAATCATTTTGAAGCTAGGAAAGAGTTAAAAAAACTTACTGTTGTAAGACTTGTCTCCTTTTGAACATGTAAGATTTCAAAGTTATAACTTTCAAGGTTTTTATGCTATATTTCTCACTTGATTAATTCCTAAGAATTAGAAAAAAAAAAAAACCCCAAAAAAGAAGTCTATTTAAATTACGGAGTTACTAATTTTTCAGAATCTGGTGTCCTTTTGGATTATACTTTTCTATAGTCAATTATATGTACTCATCCATGATTTTGAATGTACTCCTGCATGTAAACCATGCTCATTTTTATGGTAGTTTCTGTTGATAGAGCATAGTAAATTGCACACAGTGGGTCCTTAATAAATACCAATTCGACTGACTTGGAAATGAACATGTGAACACCTGTAAATGAAGAAATATTTTCAGCTTGTATGGAATGACACTAAATTTTTCTTTGAGCATTTGAAGTGCCTATGACTGTCATTTTTATGGCATTTGCAGCAACATATATTAGTCATTACTTGCATTCTGGGCACGTGCTATTCAGAACACTGATCTTGTGTGGTTATGAGCATGGAATTTTACTTATGACTGACTTTTACATATTTATGCAGTGCATGTTTATTTTCTCTATTCCTAGGTCTGAGCTCTTAATTTCAGTTACTTTAAATTGGCAGTAATAAAAAACAAGAGAGAGAGAAAGAGAAGGTATGCACATTTAACCCTGTGCCCAATGTGCAGCTTTTCTGAGCAATTGCTCAGTGGCTTATTTTTAGCTTTTATGTTTCATTGTTGACTTTTTCCTGTCTGTGGGAAGAGTGATAGCTGGTGATGGATGTATACAGTCAAAAACACATAACTCCTCCTCAGCTCTACATTTTGACAGATTGTAAGCGTAGGCTGTAACACTTGAAGAACATATTTATTCCTTACAGCCTGTAGTGGTTTTCCTGACAAGACCAAACTAGGGCAGAGGATAACTTTACTATGATTTCAGGGTTCAAGCTCTGAGAGAGATGGTTTCCTATAGAAGAACGAGAATTTGCAGGATAAATTAATATCTTAATTTCTTTTCAGGTCATGGACATTTCATTCACATACTGCTTAGTTATTGGGCTACGTAGTAAAACCACACTCCGGTGAGGTTTTACGCTACCTTTCTTGGGAAGGCCTCAAAGTGCTCCTCCAGCACAGCATCCACTGACTGCTGAGTGGTCTTCACAGCGTGGCTGAGCCATTGAGCAGAACTGAGTGCGATTGACTAAGTGGCAGCACAAAGCATTGGCTTGTCACATCCCTCACTCCGTTTATGCCTTGTGTTTAAAGGGAAGTAGAGCAGCCTCGTTATGCATTCCTTTATGCAGTAGCATAATAGCAGCATTCAGTTTAAAATTTACATTCGAAAAAAATCTGTATATATTGTACAGACAGCCCTGGGTTTGTCTCCCTCAAAGTTTCTTTCTCTACATCTTGCCTGTATCCCTTGTTGGGTGGTGCCCAATAATCACCTCTACTTCATTTTCTGCTTGCTTGACCCACCCATTTTTAAGGTTTTCTGTTAAAGTAGAGCAGATATTCCTTGCGTGCTAGATGTGCTTTCCAGCAGTTTCCTTATGATACAGTTGACAGGAATGTGCAGCATTTGAAGGGAAAGGAAGCCTGAAAAGCTTTTTTTTAAAAAAGATTATTTTTATAATTTTTCTATGTTGGTGCTATTCACTGCATAGAATGCATGTACATTTTGAATCTACAGCAACATTCATCCTCCTCAGCTGATTGTATAAACATAAAATTCTAAAGACGAGATGCATTAAAATAGGAGGCTGATTTTTTTTAACCTTGATTTGAAATTCTAGTTTAGTAAGATCTTTTGATTTTGGGCACTTAAACTCCCTTATTTTCTTGGCAAAGTCTAGACACAAATGCATTTAACATGTTTTTCACTGGAGCTTGTACATCTACATTTGCTTTTCAAAAGAGTTATGAAAGATAATTAGTTGGTTCTGCAGTGAGAAAGCTGCTTTTGCCTATTTCATCTAGCTAATGATTAATATCTCATGGGGAGACTTGACATGGAAGCAGCACTAGTTTTGTTATGTGAGTAGTTCTTTCAGTGATTTTTCCTGAAGAGCATGCTTTATAAGTAATATTGTGGAGAGTGAATGATGCACTAGGTCTTTGGAAATCCACTTCATAGTGTGCCTTCTTTCAGGGCATGAGTTTACACTGAATTGAGAAGTGTTGGTTTCGCCAGTCATGGTGGTGGCTGTTGTACTCTCTGCTCCCCTCTGACCATTGTTGAGTGTTTAAATGGACCATTCACCATGTAGCAGAACACCTGCTCACAGCTCCCTCTCCTTCACTGGCACACTGTGTGATGCTCAGTTGTTTTGGACCTGTTTTTGCTGATACTGCATAACCATTGCAGGGCGGGGGGTGGTCCTTGCCTTCTAACATAAGAAGAATTTGTAATGCCTCTGAATGTGCTATACTCAGCATTCCACCTGCACAAAGCCCGAGAAAGAACCATCACCATGCTTGCAAGGGTAAAAGAGAGTATGGTGGCGTATTGTTGTCCACTTCAGGCACTATTAACTCTGACATCCTTCGGTGACAGTTAGATGATTAATCTTAAATGTTGATACGCCCACAGTGCTAGGTGCTATAGTCGGTCTGAAATACAACTTCAGCCTTTTTGATGTGTCAACATCATAACATTTTACGAATTGTTGTTACCTCTTGGTCAGTCACTATGCTTTGTAGTATGGCTGTTAGATGATCTTATCTAGAACCAAAATTCTTTTCCTTCCAAGTAAAGCATTATTAAAGTAGAAAACTACCACAGGTTAAGTGAGAGTGCTTCTCTCATCGCCACAAAATTGATATAATGGACAGTTTGCTGTGGACATTAAACTATGGATTTTCCCCAAACCTGGCTATCCTTTTGCAGCAGAGGAGCCAGTACAGTAAGATCAAAAAGTGAGTAGGAAAGGATTATTTGTAAGTGGTATGGAACCAAATGAGGCATAGACCTTACTGATAAAGAAACAGGACTACGAAATGCCTAGTATCCCCCCTTAGTTTTGATGAAATAGTAGGTAAAGAAGATTCTATTCTGTTTGGCTCAAGACAAAAGCAAAAGAAAATGATGGATAATCCTGAATGGAAAAAGTGTTTTGGTTATCTGAAAAACTAATCACATGCGTAGGGCAAAACTGTAAACAAAATGAGCAAAAAGATATATAGCACGTGTGTGAAAGAATTAAAGAAATCAATATGCTGGATACGTTTAGCATCAATGGGCCTGTAATCAAGAAGAGTACACTAATAAACCAGAAGACATTCAGGATTAACTAGAATTCATTTTCCCACAATCTGTGGAATTCTGTAAAATACTTAAAGATGGAGTAAATGAAGCTGGTCTAATGCATTGAGGTTGGCACTGACTGTGTAGTCTTAGCCAAGGTTCAAATGAAACTCTGCTAACTGTGTGGCCTTAAAATAACTACTTAGCCAGTCCAGTGTCTTCAACTGGAAAATGGAAATTATACCTACCTCATAAGATTTTTTAAAGAGCTATCACTAAGATCACAGTTGTATGGTGCCTAGCAAAGAGGCAGGCACATTTGTAGTATTTCGATATTTTCTCCTCATAATCATGCTTGAGGAAGAGTTTCAGACTTATTTCTTTTTCTAGAGAAAATTATTATAACACTAGAGAAAAACTCAAAACAATTTTCAGATACTTTAAAAAGGGTAAGCTCATGAAACCAGCTTGGACTTGCAAAGAAAGTGGGTCTTACCAGTAGATAAGCCTGGTACATGGAGGAAGCTGAGTCTTAATGGACTCCAATGAGGTTAAAACCCAAATTTTGTTTTTATTTCCTTGGTTTGGAGGAGATAATACCCTTGTGTGTACATTTTTTTTTTTTTTTGGTACTGGGGATTGAACCCAGGGGCATTCTATCTCCAAGATATATCTCCAGCCTATTTTATTATTTATTTTGAAACAAGGTCTCATTAAGTTGCTGAGGCTAGTTTCAAACCTGAGGTCCTCTTGTCTCAGCTTCCCAAGTACTAGAATTACAGGCATGTGCCACCATGCCTGGCTTTGTGTGTACATCTTGATAAATCACATACCAGGTCTCTCCTGGCCTGAGTTCTGCTGTTTACACATGGCAGGGTACCTTGTTGTCCCTCTCAAAAAAGTTGGTAAAGATGACAACTTGACTATATATTTCAACTTTGATCTGAAAAAGTAAAATAGATGGTGATACACTATAATGACACGTTCAAAAAAGTGAATACTTTTTAAACCTATATTATATATCCATTTTATATTCTTATAGGTGAACATTTTTAAATGACCTCATAACATAGCTATCAAAACTCACCTAACTGTTCAAACTGGTAAGTTTTAATCAGAGCCAGTACTTATCAGTGTTTTCCTTAAGAGGTCATAATGAACGGGACTCTATGAGTTGGCAATACCTCTTAAAAGTGGCTTTTAAGAGTGACTTGTTAATATAATGGGAAAGTATATTCAGGTTCCCAAGTGATTCAAACAGTGGGTAAAGAGGAGTGTCTGTTTCCTAAGAATTTAGAAAAACCTTTTTTGACTTTGGTCTGGAGAAGTCACCAGGGACAAACCAACTCAGCTTCAGCGTCACTGGGTGCCATCAGCTGGTCACAGGCTGCTCATAGTCTTAAAGTGATTCTAGGGTGGGGGAGGATGAGAGTGTGGCCAAAGTGTTATCTCCAGTTCTAGGCTGCTGAATGAAAGAGAAACATACATGAAGTGGTTGAAAAGAATCACTTAGCTTAGGGCTTTTACTTGGGAAAAATTCCACATGTATGAAAGTTAAAGGAACTGGATAGGAGGTGGGGGGCGGTGCAGTGACTTCGAGTAGTAATTTCCAAAGCATAGAGCTATAACCAAGAGGATGGTGCACATTTCCTCTTCTTGCCCACGTGGACAGGGTCAGAGCATCTATCTATATCATTAGGCTTTAATGTAGATGCAAGGGGCATTATATGAAGGTTGCTTCTCATTAATTTCAATGCATTTATTGAATTTCCTTTTTTGAACACTGTTATTTGGGATGGCATCGAACATACAATCTGTTTGAAGTACTGTGGCTTTACACTGAAGTTGTTAGTCATCATAAAATAGTAATGCTTACCAAAATGAAATCAATAACTGGTATGTGCCATAAAAGAGTTCTTGCTACAGATTAGTGAAAGGAAGTGGGACATACTAGCTAAATTTATCAGAAGAAGCTGCTAGAATGCCCCAAGCTTCGCCATGAGCCTGGGTTGCGTTAGAGGGGGAATTGCCAAGAGTGTCACAGAATAATCCTCTAAAAGTCTTAAAATAGATCTGCTTGCAGGACTGGCTCTGTCTACAGAAGAATGCAAGGGTACCCAGGAAGACAGCCCTTAGGAAGTTCTTCTAGTTCTATTGCTTTGTGTGTAACCTCAGCACATGACACTCAGACCTGTGCACTTGCCCTTTGCACAGTTTTTTTTTTTTTTTTTTTTCCCCTCACATTGATTTTTCTCTGCCTCATAGGTTTTCTCTGGGGAGTTCCTATTCGGGGTTAGTTGAGATGGCTTTGGGGATGGCCACAGGCTCTGGGTGAGTTTCTCCTCCTGTGGTGCCTTGACTGATTCTTTTCCCCTTGGGTCACAGAGCAGTATCCTAGACACACAGACAACAATCACCTATATTTATAGCCACGGCAGAACATGTGAAAGGCTTGAGACTTTATAGAACAGACTCCTAGGGAGCTGTAGAGGTCTGTGGATGTTCTTAGAATAAAACTGCTGAGCATTGCCAACTGCTCCCCGTTGCCCACTACTGCTGCCTCAGGGTATCTCCCTGGGAATGATTACCTCATGCCATTGATTGACAGTATTACCAATTGTACTTTGAAGATGATGCGAAGGCTGACTTGCCAATGGTGTCGCCATATGTATGCATTATTTGGTTGGCTTCACTTTCCTCCTAAATTATCTACTTGCTGTTTTTTATTGTTTTGACATATACAAAATTTATTCACTCATATGTTCCAGATTCTGGGCTACTTGCTGGGGAATAGCAGATGAACTAAATGATTTAAGTTCAATTTTTGCTTTTCTTTCTAAATATTCCCCTTTTTCTTACTAGATTCTGATAAGGACTCTAGGTACACAATCAAATCTTTTTATTTTTGGCTGACTATATTTCTGTAATTTTTTTCCCCTCTGAGAGGGAGAGAAGTTAGGCAAAAATGAAAGTTATCACTCCATCTCTAGTTAAGAAATAAATATACTTGTTAGTCTGTGCTTCACTTCAAAATAAATGGATGTCTTTTGTATATGAGGCAGGAATACAACATTCCATTTCTGCAATGAAATGAGTTTTAGCATGAAATAGAAGTTGGATGGTTAGTATTTTTGACTTTTGTAACTGAATATGAAAAGCCCTTTGCAAGACAGTAAGTTAGACCCTGGAGTGCTAGGTTTCTATAAGCAAATGTGACAGTTCACAAAAGCTCCACATTTTAATGGTGAAAGGCTTTGCTACCCTTTACTCTTTGAGTGAATGAACCACAGAATATAGTGGCCAGATAAAGGGATGATAATGTTAACAAAGAACCCTGCTTACCTACCTCTCTGGTTTTTAAAAACTGGACACATTTAGAGCATCCTTATGAAATGGGTAGAAGTCAATGTTGGGAGTACCCTATCAGGCAGATGGACCCAAAATTGTTTTCTCATCTCAAATAATTTTTAGATCAATCTGAGTCTGACTCCCAGTGCTTTAAATTTTATTAAAAAAAGACACAAATTAAGACACAAATTAGAGTTTTTCCAATGGATGTATTACTTGTATATCTTAACATCATGGAAGCTTATTTTAAGTATCTACTAAACATGTCTCAAGTCACACCAAGTTAAGTCAGAAGCTTTAATGGCCTAGATAGTTTCACTGAAGACATGTTTTTAGCATCGCTCAGTTGATGGCCCATAATAAAAAAGTTCACATCTCTTACTTGATAAAGACCTTGGTGTTTGATAAGAGATATCAGAAAGCTGCCAAGAAAAACTCTGATTAGGTGAGGAATATGTGCACTAAGAGAAAGCTATTTGCACGTAAGTTATTCTGTATAATATACTGACATTCTAGAATCGCGTTTCTTTCTGAAGACTGCTCGTCAAGCTCTTGGTAGCTGGCACCTTGAGCAGAGATGACTAACTTTGCCCCATTCTCCAGTGTGCTCTGGTAATCTCCTAATGCAGTCTTTTTATTATGCCACCATACAAATGCAGCCACAAATTAGATTTTGTTATTATGAAATACAAAGTCGTTCACAGAATTTTTAAATTTAACTTTATTGTGGTTTTTATTTTAAATCTGTGAGAATAAGAAGTTAATGTTTGTACCTTCTATTGTGATAGCAATATTATATTTATTGGAATAAGATTTGATCTGTATTTTCAGGTTAGAGCATGATGGTTTTGTGATCTATTTGCTTTTTAAAATAATTTTGAACTATTTTTTTAGGGCAATTTTTAGGTTCATAGAAAAATTGAACAGAAAGTATAAAGAGCTCCCATGGATCCTAGTCCCCACTTACACAACACTTCCTTTCACTAGGAACATCCTGTCCATTGTCTATAGTGTCGTGTTTGTTAAAATCAGTGAACCTGTATTGATACATTACTATCCAAAGTGGATAGATTACATTAGGGTTCATTCTTGGTGTATATTCTATGGCTCTTTAAAAATGTATACTGACATATACTCATTATTATAATATCAAACAGAACATTTCCTCTGCTCCAAAAGTCCTGTGTGCTCTGTCTCTTTACCTCCCCCCGACCCCCAGTCAGTCTTGGCAACCACTGTCTCCATAGTCTTGCCTTTTCCAGAATGTCATATAGTTGGAACCAGACAGTATGTAGACGTCCCAGATTGACTTCTTTCATTTATTGATATGCATTTAAGTTTTCATGATTTTTTTTATGCCTTGATAGCTCATTTCTTTTAGGTGCCAAATAATATTCCATTGTCTGGATGTATCACAGTTTATGACCTATTTAATTTTATTTCTAGTTCCAATTGCTATGACAAATTTCAATGTGGATGTTCTCAGGAAAAAGAAATGGATTCACATGATCTGTCAAATAAAATATAGCAGTTTCATATTCACCTAGGTGATTTGGGGCTTGTTTTTCACTTGGAATCAAGATTTATGAAAAATATCACATAATTTCATAATTTATGTTAACCAATCTAAGTTTTTTTTCCTTTCCATTGGAATCTAAGTAGAGAAAGTTCTGAAGGCCTACATGGATCCCAAACTTAGCAACTCTGTTGTGTTTCCTTTTATTGAACAATGATTTAAATATATGTTGATAAAAAGAACAAATTGTGTTATTACTGATTCAGGATAGAAAACCACTTTCTGTTATGAGTTTATATGACTTTACCTTTCTCAATTCTGCCAAGAGAAAGAATGCTTTGCAATCGTGCTCTTAGTCAGTTGTACAAATTAACTTAAAGTGGTTTGTAAGCATCTGGATCACACAGCATCTTAGAATTCCCACTGAAAGGATGGCCCATGATGGCTAAATGGGCACGCAGATGGATATTGGAATAATCACACTAGGTGAATAAGGAGGTCTGGCTGGTGATCAATATCCAATGAATAGTTTGAGTTTTTTTTCTGTGTGTACTGACTGTCCTTTATAGATGCAGCAACATGTGGAACCTGGCCTTATTAATTAGCACAAGTGACAGAGTGGTTGTGTAAAAAATATTGGATTAAAATTAATGAGGTCTGTATTCTGGTACCAAGTCTTCTTACTAATGAGCTCTAAAATGAATGTCAAATCCCAAGTTCTTCAAGCCTTTATTTATGCATCTATCAGGTGGCAATAGTGGTACTCATTTTACCTGTTTTCATGGGGTTGCTGTAGGAATACGCTTCATTCATTTTTTTCACCATTAATATAATGAATGCTTTGAGTCTTCGCTATGAACCAGGACTCTAGGTAATGAGTGGCAAAACACTTTGCAGAGTTTTTGAAGACTTGCAGGGTTTTTGGATACTGCAAGCTATTTTATTTTTATATTAAGGTCAGATCCACTTTTCATGTCGCTATATCAAAGTAATTGACACTTTTAGATCTCTGCCAGTAATTTGTCTGACTACAAGTTACAGTCAGAATGATATTTAGTTATTCTGCCTCTGAGAAAACAAAGTATTCGGTTCTAATTTTTTTTGTTGTTCAAACACTAACCACACAACAAATTGTAAGTCTGTGTTTTCAGGTGGTTTGCCATTATTTGAGTTGAATACAGACCTTTCTTTAGAAGAATTTAACTTCAAGTACAGGGAAAGTATCAAGATGAATAAATGAATAGCCTTTTTTCCCCTGCCCCAAATGGGGTTTGAATACAGTATATGGAAAGGTTCTTCCCCACCAAAAAATGTCCTTAAATCATTTATGATGTTATCATTTTCTTTTGAAGAATCAGGCTTGTCCAAAGAGACTTTTCTCACTCACATAGTCATTTTTTCCCCAAATATCCTTTTATTATCTCCCAGAAAAAGTAAAAATTTAAAACGTCATTTTAAAGGTACATCCAAGATTTCATAGCAATATTTTATTTGTGTTCACAGTGCAAGATAAATCTGATTCTCAAAAAAAATTTTTTTTTGGTCTTCATATGGCATCTGAAACAGTTGTTCACATTCACACATTTATGTCTCACCATATGCATACTGTGTGCAGCTCTGTTGTTTTAAAATATTTTATTGGTTTTTCTTTATATCTCAACTTTTGATGGGTGTCCTTGAAGAACTTGCATGAAAAAAATGGAAATGTGAATGATTCATTCATTTTGAACATATGTAACTATTTTAGGAGATTTTTTCAGGAGACTTTCTCCTAGGCAGAACACACTGTTCTTAGCAGGGAATGTGCTTTATGTTACTATTCTACTCACAACTGGATGCTGCAGACGTACTGATGTGGACCTGTGGTTTTTCTATTTCATGTTTACTTTTTAGTATTTTACCTTTATGCACTACAATGTCCTGGGGTTTTGGTGGTTGTCAATAGTAATCAATAGTTTTATACATTTTACTTTGGGGGTACGTTTAGTATGACATGGTTTAGCACAAAATTGGGTCTTCCTCTAGATTCCCAAGCCGCTAGTTGAATTCCTTGGCAAATTGATTATTCAAGGCCAGGCTCCTAGAAGGTAGGAGTCCCTACTAAAGCTTCCCCAGGGCTTCATAGGCATTTTCAGACCTGGCTACCATTGTATTTCCTCTTCTAAAGTTTTCCATCAGAGAATCTCTTAGTTCAATAGAGGTGGGAGGGGGGTGGTATGGTCTTTCATTTTAGAAACTTCTGAGAATTCTGGAACATTCCCTGTATATGTCCTTGTGTTTCTCTCTTAACATGGCTTCACTGACTGATGTCTACTGTTAAAAAAGCATGAATGTATCTCTGGCTGTTACTAGAATGGACAGCTCTAGAATGTAATGATCCATCCCGTTTCTAAATTTACTTCTATTAGTGAATAGTTTAATATATAGAAGAAAGTCTGGGCAGTTTTTAAATTGTTAAACTTAACAACCAGAATACCTTTCTATCTTTTGTAATGTTCAGGATTTCATAATAATGGTTTTAATGTATTACTGTTCTACTGTTATGTCTTGTGTTTTAACTAGGCAAATCAGTGAAATATTTAATGTCAATACTCCTGTGTTAGAAATATCCTTTGAAAATATGTTACAAAATATGAAATTGTTTACCTGTACTAAAGAATAAGTTCATGATTAGAGGAATTACACTGTTTTTCTTGTACAAATAATGCTTAAGGCAGATGTTCAGTCTCACAGTGATGTTGAAAAGCATCTTTTATGCAGTCTAAAAACTATTTCTGTATTAGATATTTAAATGCATGAGGATAAAGTCTAATTGCTTTTTGTTTAAAACAGAAACATAGAAGAAGCATTAGCCCCAGTTTGTACAAAATGTCTGCTGCAACTGAATTCGTGAGAGTTCAAATTTGAAAAATCATTCCAATTTTGTAAAACTGCTGCTACTGGTTTTATCAATAAAGTTTTAGCAGATGGCTTATATGTACATGTGTGAAATTTTTTATGCTAAAAAAGAGACAGTTTTGCAGCATCAACATGCAAGCTTTATGAGCCTGAATTATATTGCTTCTTTTAGTATATACAAAAACCATTAGCCTCAAAACCATACCAACCACAGACATGTATATTAGAACTGTAAGCATTATGTTTATGATCCTTATTTATTTAGTTTCAGGGTGCTATAGGCTTTTATGGTGAAGATCCATACAAATCAAAAGAGATTCCCACAAATACTTGTTTAAAGTATTGAATTTAAAATAAGACTCTCAGGTAAGTAAGGAGCTATATAAATAGAAAGATACCTGAATTAACTAAATTTGGACCTGAAGAGGATTCTGAAAAGGGAGAATGCAGGTGTTCATGTACAAAGCATACTTAATTGTTCACCAGAGATGCTCTTGTCCAGAGCCCTTTGCCTCATGATTAGTCAGTTATAATTAGACTATGAGATTCAGATGCAGCAAGGAAAAAGTAGAGGGAGCCAGGACATTACAAACAAACACCTACATAGCAATATAAACATAGCAGACACCCCCAAAACAAAAAAAGAATGTAGACTGATAACTCATTTTCTATAGTATTTGTATGAGTATCTTATATAATACTTATATCCAAAAATCTATGGATGTTTTAGATGGTACCATTTTATATACTGTGCTAGTTGAGGCAATTAATGCTACCTGTTGTAACCAACAACTCCAAATGTCATTTCATTAGTATGTGGCTTCTTACTGCATCATCTGGGCTGTGTCCACACAGCTTTCTTTGGAGTAGAGTCTCAGGCATAGAGGCTCCTTTAGTGACTTGAGCATCTCAGAGTGCTTAGGGGCTCTGTAGGAAGGTATTGCCATGCAAATAAGGGAGGAAGGAAGGCAAGATTTGAAAGAACTTCTCTGCATTGGGGGCTTGGGGGTCAGGATCATCACTGTTGCCTAAACTCTCCTGGCCAGAACTAGTCATATGGCTCCACCTCTCTTTAAGAAGGCTGGGAACTGTAGTTTGTGTGTCCAGGAAAATGAGACAGTGTTGGTAGGGTCATTTTCTGGTATACTTTATTTTCTTTCTCTTTTTAAAATGACCTTATTTCCAAAGCTGTAGTAGTATGATTGCTTACAGAAAGTTTGCTAATGGCAAGCATATCTGTTGCTTAAATTCTTCCCAATCCACGGTGACACTGGGACATTATAGCCTGGTTACAGGGTTCTACTTGTTCACTAATAGTCATTTACTATTTCAACATTTACTATTTCAACACTAAGGAGGAAGGGTTACAAATAAAGATCATTTGAAGTCACACTTCCAAAGCCACCAGGCAAAGGTTTTGAGCTGGTATGCCAAACAAGGTATATGTGCACTAGTAAAATGTGTGACATAGTAAATTCACCAATGCAAATAATATAAAACTATAAGCAAAAGGAAAATAATGTAGATAAAACATATTTTTCAGTATATTAATCTTAGAGCATATCATATGGAGAACTTAAAACTGGACATCTAAAAATGACTTTAGGTGGATTATTTGCCAGTGCAATCTTCTGATATTGCTTCAACAGAGACTTACCAAGCCTTAAATGCTAAAATAACTGAGAAAGCCATCTATGACTCTGGCTTTTCTATTCTTTTTATTAAAAAAAAAGTAACCATCTTGAATAGCATTTTACTGATTAATCCAATCACATTACATATGTTGCAAGTATCCTTACAGTTTCTCTCAGAAATATGACTCAAGGGAAGCTTGGGGGACATTTCAGACCTCTGAGGAACTTTAATGTGCATTCTACTATGTAATAAAACATCTCATTCTTTTCAGTAAACAAAAGGAATAAGAGACCGGCTGAGCATTATATCTGTGGTCATTTTGAAGAGGGACAAGATTCAGTGGTGAGAAGCTTAGAATTTGAATAAATTTTAAGGTAAACTGTATGGTATTTCAATATTAAATTTAAAATCCCAAATCGTTCCATGAATGATGTGTTCTCATCATCTAGTAGAATTGGAGAATTTATACAATGATACCTCCAGATATCTACTGTTCGGTAAAGATGAAACTCATACCTTTGTTCTATTTCTAGTTTTTCGAACAAGCCATTTTGTGATCTTGAGATGACCTTGAACTTTGCTTCATGTCTTCCAACATCTATTAAATTTTTGAGGTAGTCCCAGAAGAAAAAAGGATGAGGTAATTATTCAGCCAGTTAGATTGTCAAAAGGTTTCCTGGTCTATTCTGATAAAATATAACACTAGAAGTTCCCTACATATCAATCAAGTTGGCTAGCTGCTCCGAGAAATGGGTTTGTTTTCCTCCTTTGAGATACTATATGTGATCATGCTTTTTAAAGGAAAAATAAAAACATTCAGCCCAGAGGACTCACATTTGCTCTGGAGGCTGCAGAGAGGAGTCTTAGGACAATCTACACATGACTTTAGATTGAGTATTTTCCAATGCGATTAAAACCCAGGTAGTAGCTGGGCGTGGTGGCATACACCTGTAATATACAAACTTGGGAGCCTGAGACAGGAGGATTATGGGTTTGAGGACAGCCTCAACAACATAGCAAGATTCTCAGCAACCTAGGAAGACTCTGTTCCAAAATAAAATGGGGCTGGGGGTGGAGCTCAGGAGGTAGAATGCTTCTGGGTTCAATCCTTAGTACCAAAGAAATAAAAACATAAAAGAACCCAAATAGTGACCTTTATAAGATGCTCTGTTAAGTTGCTGTACAAATACAATGTCTCATTAAGGGCAGAAAGCTATTTTCTGTAGAATAGCCCCTCTCTCTTCCCCCTTCTACTTGAATGACTGCAAAGGCAGCAACTGATGGCTGCCCTCATTCATGTAAGTTTACTAACTGACAACTACACTTGGAAGGTGAAGACAGGGACCTGGGCTGTGCAGGAGGCAACCATCCATTGCAGGTGCTCTCTGTTACCTTTGAGCTAGACACTGTGGATGCGCTGTTAACTAGGTAGAACTACTTTACAATCTGGTGCGATGAATATTGTGAGATGGGATGGGTAGAGTGATTTGGGAGTGTAATTAGGGGACTAATGTAGTCGGTGGGAGGCTGTCAGGGGAAGCCGCTCGCTCTGAGGAAGTGGTATTTAAGCAGCGACTTGAAGGCTGAGTGGGCGTCAGCCAGGTGAAAGGGAGGCGCATTGAAGCAGCAGCAGCAGCATGCACAGAATACCTGAGCTGAGCGAGAACCTTCCCCATTCAAGGAAACTGAAAAAAAGTCCAGCATGACTGGACCTTGGCAACAAGGAGCGTGGGGGTCTCTGCAGATGAACTGGGTAAGAAGGCAAGGCTGCCAGCACTGCTTTCCTTCCTGATTGTGGATAAGGAAGAGCCACAATGGTGGGATGCTGGCTGTGGCCATCTCCTGGATTCAAGGAATGCCAGTCTCAGCCTCCTTTCAGACCCTATAGCTGAAACTCCATCATTGGATCTTCAACTCCTTTTGACTTATTAATGCTCCTTCAGACAGTTCAATTTTAGGTTATCAACATTATTATTATTATTATTATTACTATTTATTTGGTGATGGGGATTGAAGCCAGGGTGTTCTACTTCTGAGTTGTACCCCCAGCCCTTTCTATTTTTTATTTTGAAACAGGGTCTCACCAAGTTGCTGAGACAGTCCCTGAACCTGCAATCTTCCTGTCTCAGTCTCCCAAGTATTGAGATTACAGGTGTGTGCCATCATATCTGGCTTAGGTTATCAGCTTTTGAAATCTTAGGGTTGACAACAAACTGCTGGGTTCAATTTTTGCCACAGGCATTGAGTAGGTAGTTGGTGCCCCTGAGAGTTGTGGGGCCATTTCCTGCAGCCCCTTCAGCCCCACGGAATGCCTGCCACCACAGCAATTGACATAACACAGCACAGTGACATGCCCTGGCTACAAAGACAGCAACTTTTCTTTTGATTCCCAGTGGTGCTGTCTTTCTTCCATGACTCAGATCAACTCCATAGGGAACCCCAGAAGTGTTGTACCTCCTTCTTCAGTGAAATTCTCCCTCTGAGGAAGCTTGGGGAAAAAATTCTCCACTAGTGCTCTATCCTTCCTCATGTGCTCATTGCTTACCAGTCTGGCTGTTCCAATCATCTCCCCATCCCTCCCCCCGCAAATATAACAACTTGTTTAACAATACAAGCAACTAAAAGAAGCAATGGTAGAAAGTAGAAAAAAAAAGTTTGTGTGAGATATTGAAACATCCATACCTTCTCCTCTAATTTTCTTTGTAAAAAAATACCTTTGCCCCTCCCCCCCCAATATTGGGGATTGAATCCAGGGGCTTTCTACTTCTGAGCTACACCCCCAGCCCTTTTTATTTTGAAACAGAGTGTCGCTAAGTTGCTGATGGTCTTGCTAAAAATGCTGATGCTGGCCTCAAACCTGTGATCTTCCTGTCTCAGCCACCCAAGTACTGGGATTATAGGGATATGCCACCACACCCAGCTAGTACTTTTGCTTTTGCACATTTTTATTTTAAAGAAATTTTCATATTAGCCGGAGGTTTTATTTAGCTTTTGGATCAAAATGAAGTGTTTCTGTGTGAAGGAAGTATTTTAGACCATGGGAACATTTTTTTTTTTCCCTCTGAAATCTTTGGTACCATGCCAGTAGGCAGCCACAGGCAGCGCCAACAGCAGTAGACTCTGGGATGATTTTTATGGATTAGTTAGTATTTTCCTCCTCAAAACCTACCAACTGCTCAAACCTGCAGACATAAACATGAACATAGTAGGGAGGAAAGTCTGGGAAGGCAAAAGATCCTATGCTGCCCATCCTGCACAGCCTGAGCCCAGGTCGGTCTACGCCGCCCCAGCCTTTCCCAAGCAAAGAGCATTCCAGCAGTATCCAGGTCTAAAAGGCATGCAAAATCCGGCTGCTTCCTCAGCTTCCAAAAGCGCCACCCACCACTGTCCCCCAAACTAACCTTCCCAAAAGCACCCATACGGGCCAACCGTGAGTGGCCCTTCCCCAGACACAAGGCTCCCATCAACATCCCGGGTCCGCGGCTCGGGCACATCTCCTGCTCCCCAGCTCACTCTCCGGGTCCCTTTTAGGCCAGCGCAGCCAGGACCCCTCTGTTTGGGACTCTTTGTTGGCTGCCCCTCCTCGCTCCTGCTCTCAACCTTGCTCCCAGCAGCCCCCGCTGGCGCACCCGACCTACAGGAAAGTTGCTCCCGAGCTGTGGAGGGGCGTCATCGCCTCCTAGCAACGCTCCTAGCAACCGGGTAACATCTGCTCCCTCTGGTCCAATGCGCGCCGAGAAGAGCTGCGCGTCCGCCTCGCGTTCTGAACCCCGAGCGGAGCGAGAGGCGCTTCAGAGACTGGAGGGACCGACCTGCAGGAGCCAGGGTTGCCCGCCGAGCTGCCGTCTCTGCTGCCGCTGCCACGGCTGTAGCTGACTGCGCCCCGCTGAAGAGTGCCAGCGCCGCAAAAACAGGAGCAAGCACACAACCCCGCGCCTTTACGAAACAGGTGCATGTGCGATCTCCGGGTGAGTGGACTCAGCTCACAAGGTCTGTCAGGATGCTTTCAGCCAGGCAGGCGCCTTTCTCTGAGGCTCAGAAAAGACTCATTTCACTAAGGGGGGAGGCTAGGGATACATTACAGGATCCCACCCCGCCCCCACGCCCCTGGCCATTGAAAAGTGGCTAGCCGCTCATCACAAATAGCCTGATTTTATTTTATATTATTATTATTATTATTATTTTTTTTTTTTTTTTACAATCTTGAGGTTGGTTCTCCAGGATCTCCCTGCTCATCACTGATGGCGCTGAGAAGTTTTCCATCCTTCTTGTTTGTTTTTTTTCCTTTTCTTTTCTTTCTTTTTTTTGCTTTGACTTCACTGTTGCCTGTGTGCAGCAAGGAGGGCTGGAAGCAGCGAGCGCCCTAGGAAACCCGTGGTTGAGGCTCAAATGACAGTGTAGTCCCGACTAATTGAATCAACACGTTTGGAGAGCAACATTCTTTTTTAGATCCTCCTCTGGAAAGGGTCCATTTGGCCGAGAGCAGCCGCTCTCTGCTGCTCATCCTCCTGAAAAGTAACCATAGAAACTCACCTCTCCTTTGATGGGATCCTCCTTATTGGCTGCCTGTCTTCCTCTGGAAAGCTCATCTCTCTAAATATAGAAGATGATGAGATCTGTAAGCATACATCCATGTAGCAAAGGTGCCGTTAAACATGGCTTTTTAAAGAAAAAAAAAACTGTCTTGAGAGAAGAAGGGACATTTGGCTATTTAAATCTTTTGAGAGTGTCTATTCCAGAGGAAAAGACCAAGTTACTCTGTTTTGAGTGAACTGCTGCTTTGTTACTTTTAGAGGGAATGCTTCCTGAAATTATACAGAATCTGGCATCTCTGAATACAAATGAAGGATATCCAACTCCGGTTTTCTGAAATCCACCTACTGAGAATCTTCCCAAAAAATAACCCCCAGAGTAAATAACTGGTGGGATCAGTTATTCATTTATTTCATTTATTTCCAAATTTCTTAGGATAGTTCAGATTCCTCATGCTAAAACTTAAATCTGGAGAACATGAAAGTGATGATGTGTGTCTGAAGGCTTATCTGTCTGCCTAGTTCAGATCAACCCCAACTCAAACCTCTTAGATAATTTCCTCCTCTAGCATGCTTTATCCTGAGTCAATAACCAGTTCATATCACTGTGTTTCTGACTTGTCGGATGTTATTTGTGTCTCTCTTCCTGTTTCAAGATCTCAGGTAACCATTCATGAGCCTGGGGCTGTGAGAAATGCTTGGTGTGCAGAGGGGAAATCTCACCAGATTTGCTGAAGTTGTCCTAGAAATACACCTTTCAGACTGAGTCAGCATTACCAGGTAATCACTAGCTTAAAAGAAATTACTGTTTAAATATGTATCCAGAGAAATAAATGCTAATGTAGCATTACCATAACTTACAAGATCAATAGAAGGGGTTGTTGAGATAGATGGTTGCTGGGTAGAAGTCAATAGAGGTTTTCTGTAAAAAGGACATTTGTGGGCTGGCAGTTTTTCCTCTCTAAGACCCATGTGAATAGGGTGGACCAAATTAGGTAGCCTGGCTCCGGGAACATGTCAAGTGGAAGCCTTCTGAGCACAGTGGTGAATGACTGATTGAAGGAAATGAAAGAGCTCTCCAAGTTGCAAAGAGAGGTTATGGCAATGTTTTAGATTTAATTTGCATTAAGGTCACAATGATAGAAATCTATGCACATTAAGCACTTTAAACTCAATGTTGAAGACTGAATCCAGTCTTTAAATGAGTATTTAGCTCTCTAGCACTATGTAACTTTCACATGGACTGAGATATCCACACTCAGTTCCTGTAGGTAACCAGCCTAGCAGATTACAATCAAATTCATACAAATCTGCCATGCTGCCTTTCTGTCTGTTCCTTACGTCTCTTTAGAAAAACAAATAATTGAAAATTTTTACTCAGAAGTCTATTTGAAATTTTATTCTGGTCTCATGGTATAGATTTATGGGTATCATGAGACTTTGAAATTATTGATCTCTATAGTCACTTAGTGAAATATCTATAGTTTAGTAAGCCAAACATTAAAGATAACCAGTTGAACAATCAGAAAGTGTCAGATTCATTAGACTTTCGTACCGCCTACCCTTCTTCCTTCTTTCATCATTATCACTCTGTTTTATTGTGAGAAACAAATCCAAGGAGACCAATGAGATTTACTGTTATCTTCCATGAGTGTGGAGAGTTCTATTCATGCTATCAATCTTTGGAAAGTTTGAGCAAAGCAGCCACAATTATTGGTTCATGTATATGCATTAGTCTTGTGCATTAGTAATATATGTACAACCTATCTCTTATGTAATATGCATCGAAGTTTAAAATCATTCAGCACCTTTCATTTATATGATCTAGTCTACCCTTTCATCAAGACCACTGCCACCATCAAAAAGGTCAAATGAAGGAGGTTTGTAAATTTTAATTTTGATTCTATCATAAATATGTAATATGTAGAATATAAATAATACCCAGTTTTATGAACAAATCAGTTTAAAAGTCATTCACCAGAAAATGTGATCACAGTATTAGTATTTAGTTTTAAATAACTAAAAATAAAATACATTGTGTCATTATAACATAAACATTTAATCCTAGAGACATTTGTAGATGCGCAGAGTGAATCCATCAATAAATAAAAAGTGAGCCATTTCTTTTTGTGAAAAAATTCTACCAGTTTGTATTTAAGGATCTAGTTACTTTCATGAATGCAAGTGCCAACTGTACTTGTACATGTTATGGGTTATAAAGGAGGCAAGTGCTTAGGGGTATGAAGTTCTGACAAAGCTGAGATGAAGCAGGTTAAAACTGGAACCAAGTTCTAATTTCAGTCTCCTTTCCTCATGTGCTTGTTCCATTTGGAAGTTTTTAAGCGCATATGAATATTCATGTTCAATTTTATGTCACAAGACCCTCATAGGATTTAGATGATGCCTTGAAGCACGTTGAAATGTTGGACTTTTTAACCAAGAGGGAGAGGCCCTTGCCTCCCCACCTGGGCTCTCTACCGATGACTCATGCCAGCTGGCTGTAGCAGTCAAAACACTGACATCCCAACAATACTCCAAAGCCAAAGAATAAGCAGTTCAGATTGCTCTATTTGTCAAAGCAATATGCTTCAGAAACCCAGACAAAGCTAAAATGAAACAACTCCCAGAAGCAGAGGCAGGAGTAAATTGATCCAAACCACTCAGCACCAAGGCTGAGGAAGAAGCATGCCTTCAGGTTTTGGGGGGGGGGTGCATATCCTTGTCAATTCTCCCTTTTTAAGAAATAATTCATCTGTCTCAACAGTGTCCATATATTAATGTTGCCCCTTTTTAGTCTAAAATAATTATTTAATATTTTTTCTAATTAAAATTATACACATGGGCCAATATGGAGCCATCCAATTTACTGCAGTATTTCTCTGGGTACATGATGAAGGATAATGAAAAGTACTAAGAGTTTAATAGTGTTGTGTCCAGGATTTTAATATAGCCTTATATTTAGAAAATAAAATGCTCATTTTTACATTATGCACTATAAAAAGTAAAGTGCAACAAAAAATCTTATTAGAGATAAAGTCTTCTGGATATCAATGACACCTCTCCAGGGAGGAGGGACAAGTTTGAAGCTAGAAACTCTGCAGGGGTATCAAAGTATGTGTTCATTTTTTAAGTGGTTATTGAAAAAGACCATGGGTTAGAGACATCAACGAAGGTGGAGATATTGCAAAGAGAGTCAGGCCTTAAGAGCCTAGCCTCTCTATTCTGTCCATACGTGCTTCTTGTTTTACCACGTATGGCTCACTTTCTCCATAGTTAATGCAGAGGATAAGACCGTTTATTAAGTGAATTGCCTGAGCTTGAACACATACGTGTATGTGTGTGTTTGTGTGCACGTGTGTATGTTTTACTGTGGATTGAACCCCGGGCATTCTACCTCTGACTCCCAGCCCCATTTTATATTTAATTAATTAATTATTTAATTAATTAATTAAGTTTTGTGGTACTGGAGATTTAATCCAAGGGCAGTCTACCTCTGAGCTACATCCCAACCCTGCTTTATGTATTTATTTTTTAATAAATTTTGAAACAGCATCTCACTAAGTTGCAGAGACCCTCATTAAATTGCTGAGGTTGGCCATGAACCTGTGATCATCTTGTCTCAACCTCCCAAGTGCTGGATATTTTTTATTTTGAAACAGGGTCTTGCTAAGTTGCTGAGGATGGTTTTGAACCTGGGATCCCAATCCTCCTGTCTCAGCCTCCCAAGTACTGGGATTAGAGGAGTGTGCTACCATGCCTGGCTGAACACAGTACAATTCAATGAAGCACCTGTACCTCTTTAGGAGAAAGGCCCCCCGTGAATGAAGATCATTTTCCTACTGGAGCATTTCTAGGTGGGAACACAAATCAGGCACCATGTGAGTAAGGTCAACTCTACAGCAAATTCTTAATGAGGAATGTTAATGATTAGTTCCATCTTCTGTTTTCCTATAACCCTCTGGGACACCAGAAGCAGCATTAGTCTGGATAGATGTTTTGGACAATGTACACAAATATGGGGTGGTAGGTGGCAATGATGGTGATATAAAAATGAAAGATGATCAAGCTGGGCATGTTGGCACACACCTGTAATCCCAGTACTTGGGAAACTGAGACAGGAGGATTGTAAGTTCAAGGACAGTCTCAGCAATGTAGTGAGACCCTCAGCAACCTAGTAAGACCCTGTTTCAAAATAAAACCAAGTGTGATGTTGCACACCTGAAATACTAGTACTTGGGAGGCTGAGACAGGAGGATTGCAGGTTTGGACCAGCCTCAGAAATTTAGTGAGGATTTCAGCAACCTAGTGAGACCCCATTTATAAACAAAAAATAAAATAAAATAGAGGGCTGGGGCTGTAGCTTGGAGGTAGAATACCCTTGGGTCCAATCTTCAATACCACAAAAACTATAAATAAGTGAAAATAAAAGGGGCTGGGCTGTAGAATGTCCCTGGGTTCAATTCCTAGTACCAAAAAAAAAAGAAAAGAAAAGAAAAGGAAGGAAGATGGGAAGATACAAGATGCACTCTCATGTATAAGTCAGAAATTAAGACTGTCCACTCTGAGCACCAGTCCTGGGTATCTGAGGAAGTTATAACCTCTCTCCAAGTATTATTGGTAAGATATTTCTTGGAAGTCATATCCAGCAATGTGGTTATTTGGCCAATTTTCTCTCTAATTCTTCCCTACTTTCTAAGGTAAAGGGTATAGGACAGCATCACTCAGAACAAGGAATGTAGTTCTGGAGGGAGGTATATCAGAGTGTGTTCAAGACACTCACCGATCTTGCTCTCTATCTTTAGTAGGTCTAAACGATCGGAGAACTTGGCTTTCATAAGTTATCTAAGGTAACTTTACGATTGCCTAGCTAATTCAATGGTGCTTTCTTTGGCTCAGAGACCATTACCAGTGGAATAAACTAGGCTCGTGGAACTTCTGCAGTTATATTTAATATTCCATGTCTGCATTTGGGACTATGCCAAGGGACATGGAATCTAGTATCAGACAATGCTGCTGGGATCTCAAGAAACCCTTCTAACTAACTGGCTGTCAGTATTTCTGGAAATTCCTAAGAAAGTCTCCCAGGATCTGCAACTTGTTAACACTAAACTGCCAGTGAAGTCAATACTGTGCTTGGGGTAAATCTGAAGGAACAGGTAGCTCCATTGATTCAGAGCTAAAATCTGGCACTGACTTCTGCTACCATAGAGCAGGTTATACGTAAAGGTGCTAGGTTATGTGAGAAGAAAGATAGCAGATGGAGCAATATCAAACATCAACAGTACTAAAGACTTACAAAAGGCTCAGCACCACAGCCTTGAACTTTGTACCTTTCTGCCTTTGTGAAAATACTCATGAATGTTCTTTGCAACCTATGCTTAACACTAAAGAGAGGACAAATGTTCTATATATAACATAATGCTGCTGAGTAGGATATATTTTTATAATTTCAAAAGTGAGGTCACTGCAATATTAATGCATAACATTTATTGAGCAAAAAACATACACGGTAGGCACTAAGTGCTTTTAAAACACGATCTCATCTAATTCACATACACCCCAATGAGTCTGATATAGTTGCTGCATTTAATAGACAAGAAAACTTAGGCTCTTGAGGTTAAATATCTTGCCCAAAGACACTCAGCAAATACGTTGTAAAGCTGGTATTTGAACTTGTGCTATGGAACAACCTTGAAAGTTATGTTAAAGTGTCTAGAGTCATGCAAGACTGTGGCTAACAGCAACAGATGAGATAACAACAGATGAGACAACTCTTTCTAAAAAAAGAGTGGTCATGGCCCTTAGGAAGGATGTCTGATAGTTTTGCCACCAGATAGATAGGGGCATTTACATTTTTAAGGGCTTATACAAGGCTAATATCATATAATGAGAAATCAATGAGATTGTGAATGTGAGGTGCATGATTTGCCTACAAGTCAGTAGTTGATCTGAGATAGACCTCACCTTTTTTCTCCCCATTGATCAGCCTCCTCCCCTTCTGTCTGCAGCTGGGGTGCACACATCTAGGAGAATGGCTTCAACTCTGTACTTGCAATGTGTTGATTAAAACATTGGGGAGTGAATTGGGGGATAGTGCATGTTTATCATATGCAAGGCCCAATACCACCACCACCACCACCAAAATAAATAAATAGATAAATAAATAAATAATAAAAATTGGGGGAGAAAATGAAAATCCTACAAAAATTAAGACATGTTAAACACATCCCTTCTTCACTATATCTAGGGTTTTTCAGTGTTGGATGAAGAATGGATTACGACTAGAGTTGTTCTTTTACTGTTGTCTGTTCTCTCAAAGTGTTTATAAATTAATTTGCTGATGATGTTTCCTTAATGTACTGTCCCTGGGCTGTGCACCAAATGAAATCGCTTGTACAATAACAGGATTTTAGTTGTCCAGAGGCAGAAGCAGAACAATAAGGAAGAACATTTGAGCAATCGTTTGTAATTACATTTTAAACATTTATTTAAAGAAATATGTATAAATTGTACTGCCAGAGCTCTGATGACAGGGATGGTCATCCTGATCTGTGACTTTTAATTTGTTGCTTGTTGATATTTTACACTTTGAAATGCATTGAGCCTGGCAAAGATATTTTGTGTGCCCCGAGGTTATAGCATTAAGAACAATTTTAATATTCAAGCCAGCATTAGCTATTTCACCTTCAGAGATAAACTTAGGTTCAATCTAATTCAGTTTCATAATTAATATACTGTTCTCAGGACTCAGGACACCAAATATAACGATATAAGCTCATTTTAGTCTTACTTGGCTATTTCATCAGCTTTAACAATAACAGGCTGGGTCAAATTTGGCTCTTTAGTTGCAGTAGAATAGGGAACATATTTACACATGTATACTGGGTCATAACAAGCAAATTGCTTTGAGTAATCAGATGAGCTTTAATTAATTATCTAGATGATTATCGGGATGTTTCAAAAACAATTTACATTTCCTTCACCCAAAATGTATAGCCAGTGATAATAAATCAGAAACAGTTTCTTGGTGCTGTTATAGAATCTGTACTATATTTTTCAACTTGATCATTTGAAATGTCTTCTTGCAGTCTCTTAACTGTCTAATTACAGTCTAGTATCTCTGGGAGGCAAGGTGGAGGAAAAGTCTTCAAATCAGAGCTAGGAGTCCAGGCCAGGCTTTGCTTCTGTCTGAATGAGCTGGACCTATTGGCACTAATAAGGGCTGTGATGTGATTGAGTGCTTACTACATGCGAGGCACAGGGCCAGTCAGTTTTCATTAATTATTATAGTGATCTTATGAGCCAGTATATTTCTATCCTCATTTTATAAATGAAATTTGCGGGGAATTTATGTAATTTGTTCAAGGCTACACGACTAAAAAATGGCAGAGCCGAAATTCAAACCTACTTCTACCTACTTCAAATCCCAAACGTTTAGCCACACACCAGGCTGTAAGTCACTGCACCTTTTGGAGCTACAGTTTCTTCATCTCTACACTAGAGAGGCTGAACCAGATGACCAATAATTTCCAGCTCTGACTGTTTTGAGGTCTAATCCAGCAAGAAAACAGATGCAGGGACTTATGGTAGCTATATATTTTAGCCCCAAAGTGACTAAAACCACCTTCCAAAATTTGATGCCGAAAACATTGCAAATAGCTAAATAGCCGGCAAAGAGGGAATTGCCAAACTGCTGCCAGCTGTGATAGCTATGCATTTCAACAACCCATGGGGATGTTTTTCTAAGTGCAATAAACTAAGCAGCTAAGTGTGTTGCCCACAGAAGACCTGAGTCTTAAACCTAGATATCCAGAGAGTTTGCTCTGTATTTTCAGGGTCAGATGCATTCTATAGCTTAGGTTACTTCTTGAATATAGCTTGACAGAATCTTTATGAACATTGGAATCATTCAAATATATATAAATACACACATATATACATATATATCTGTTAAATCAAGCTTTCTTCCCTGGAGGTTCATGGGAGCCAAAACAATAAGTCTATTTGACATTTGGTTCTCCAAGCTATAACCTGCCCTTCCTTGTATCATTCATTAAAAGCTTTTTAATTGGTCATAAATGCTGTAGACATTGCATTACTTAGGAAGATAAAATGAACAGACATTTTAATAGATACATATGAAAATAATGTTTGCTTATGGTAAGGTTGCCCTTCTCATTTCCAAGTCTTTCCTCACTCTTCTTTTTACTATAGTCATCCACTAGACCTTGATAACAAAATTAGTGACTTGCCCAGCCATCATGCTAATAACAGTAATTAATGCTTTTTTCTGATTTTTTTTGTACTGGGGATTGAACCCAGGGGTATTCTACCTCTGAACAACACTTTTAGCCCTTTTTCGTTATTTTATTTTTAAACAGGGTCTTGCTAGATTGCTGAGGATCTTGCTAAGTTGCTGAGGCTGGCCTTGAACCTGTGTTTCTCTGTCTCAGCCTCTCAAGTACTGGGATTACAGGCCTATGCCACTATGCCCAGCTCATTGATGCTTCTTAATGTGAACACAGGAACCTACTGAAAAGTGACTTCATTATTATTATTATTTTTTTTTGGCAGTAGTGGGGATTGAACTCAGGGGCATTCTACCTTCGAGCTATATCCCCACCCCTATTTTATTCTTTATCTTGAAACAGGGTCTTACCAAGTTTTATAGGGCCTCACCAAGTAGCTAAGGCTAGCCGTGAACCCAGATCCTCCTGTCTCAGCCTTCCAACAACTGGGATTACAAGCGTGCACCACTACATCCAGCTGTGACTTCATTCTTCACTGTTTAGTTCAAAGGCAGGTTGGCTATGCCAAAGCCTCGAAACTCATGTAGGGAAGCAAGAACAACAACTGACAAAATTCATTCCAGCCAGTTGTTTAACATTCTGGTGTTCGGACAGTCAGTTGATTGACTGATGTCACCTTGCATTGGTGATACCACCACTTCATGTGCCTAATCCTGTAACAAGGAGGCTTTCGACGTGTGGTTCCCAGATCAGCAGCAGGGGTATCACCTGGAAGTTTGTTAGAAATGCACATTCTCCAATCCAAACCGATGGAGATGGAAACTCTGGGGATGGGACCCAGTCATGTGGTTCAATGAACCCTATAGTTGATTGTGATGTCATTTAATATTTGAGTGCCACATTACATCAATTAGCTAAACAGCTGAAAAAGAAGTATGAATAATTACCACTGATAAGCCAAAGCTTCCCCACCTAATTATTTGATTAAATCCTTTAAAATTAGTCCTAACATGCAGTTTACTAAAAAGCAGCCCCTGAGAAAAGAGGGTTCAGTAACACTGTTTTGTTTTCTATACATTTTTTTTGTTCTTTCATTCCTAACATTTTCAGATCAGTGAGCCATCTACATAAGCAGAGTTTTGCTTATTGCATTCAGGGATTGTGTACCTATAGTAGCAGCAGCAATTATCAATCGCCAACCATTGTAACATGTTGGTCTCTTCTTAGCTCAGACATTCAACAGCTTAAATTTCTTGATTCCCTTAACAAAGCATATCAACTTTAACTCGAAGTTCTCTTGGGTTGATAATCCACAGTGGTGCCAGTGAGAATTTGGACTGCTTGAAGTGTGATTTTTGTAGCTTTCCTTACTGGCTCAGGAAAACCATCTAGCTACAGAAAGCTGTAGGAAGCTTTAAGCAGATGCCTCCAGGCTGGAGGAAAAACTAGAAAAGGAATGTTCTTGAAGAGTACATTTTTAATATTTAAGCTTTGAAAAATTTAAGATTTTAGAGACAGAATATCAAATGTCTTACTATAAATTTATTTAACCTAACACATTAATAAACTACTCATTATTTTTTAATTAAATGGTTCCAACATAGAACTATTTGAGGGTATGGATTAAGGGCAAAATAAATCATATTTAAATATGAGCTTTCTCTTTGACCCGGTCCCCTGAGGTTGAGTGAGTACTGAACTGGACTCAGTTTGCTTTCTAAATCCATTCATTGCTTTGAACAGGAAGAGGCTTGTCTCTACAAGGTTAATCTTGCCTGCTTTCTGTGACACGAGCGCCACCTAGAGCACATCTTAGAAACTCCCTTGAAACCAAATCATTTATGGAAAGCTTTCAAAACTCTGAAATTCTATCCCTTCTTAAGTCAGAATCCACAATAGCAATGATACTTTAAAGGAGAAAACAACGGTTTTCACTTTCAGATATTATAGGTCAATTTTTCTATCTGTGGCATTACTCAAATCTTTTTCATTTACATATAACTGACCTACTTTAACCCCCAGGATGGTGATCGTATCCTATCCATATCATAGGGCCTTATCTATAGATACGATTATTTCCATAAATTGTAACTAGGTCACCAACTGTTTTATACTAATTTTATTAACCCATAAACATTAAATGCCCTCTGTAGAGGGCAGGTGAACTAAAGAATGATAAAAAAAAAAAAGACCTCCTCTCGTTATATTTTTATGCATCAATTTCAAATTTGAATGTGCTTTGGTATTAAAAGGAATGAAATTAAACAGAGCCTTGGTATTTGGTTTCTCAGGCACTGCAGAATGAAATAAGCAAATCTCCATCCTACATCACCTATTTTGGGTCCAAACAGTGGCATTTCCCGGTGTAGGCTTTTCAATCCCAGGTCAATGGCACTGACTCCCTTACCAAGTTGTTTCATGAGGAGAGGATAATTTATGGGTCCACTGATTTCTTTGTACAAGTAGAATATATAAGATATCCTCTGCCACCATAAAATCTGACTTTTCTCCAATTGTTTTTATTTGTTTAGCTTATCCAACAAAAGTATTAACATATTCGTTAACAACGTCGAAAGTAGCCTACTTTAAGAGAAAATATGCAGAAGAAGAAGATTTACATCAAGATTACCATGGGTATTTTCCAAAAGTAAGGATTTGTTTATGGTTTTCCTTTCATTTTCATGAATGTCGTCCATCACCAAAAGCTCCGGTTTCATTTTTTTCTGAACGTAGATTAAATAACTGTGTTTGCTTTCCAGCACCTGATATTACCCGAAGACAGGACTTGCATTCTCAAACTTTCTCTGGAGAAGCTCAGGTTTCTAGAAGACCCAGAAACCTACTTAAGAAGGTCTGTGTTAATTAACAATTTGCTGAGGAAGATACATCTAGAGACGGAGAAAGAGAGCTATGAATACTTTAAAGAAGCTCCCTGTTATAAGACTACTTATTCTGATACAAGAAAACGGCTGAAGTTTATGGTACAGGAATGCTGTTCTCAGTCTCTCTATTATGAAGAGCTGCATTCATATCATATTGTGCCTTATGCTTCGGAGAATGCCATTTATGGAATGGGCTACACTAGTAGCCACTTGGAGCAAAATTCTCAGTTGCTTATTTATAAAATGAATTAAAGTAACTGTTCAGTTCATTGATACTTTGTTTCTAAATGCCTGAACTGTTTATAGTGAAGATGTTAATATAAGGCACTAATTACCAGTGCACTTGATATCAAAGATGAGATGCATGCTGAACTAATTGGAGAGAACCATGGTTATTACTCAGCAGTCCTTAGTATCATCAAATTGAGTTGAAAACACATCCACTTATAAAGCGGCGCACTGGTGCGTTAGAAGCAAAGTTTTTATTTTTTTTTTAAAGATAAAGCATGTAGGAAGGGATTTATATATCAACCTGCTGGGTTAAAACTCTTTAGCCCCATATTTCCAAATTTTGCCACTTTTAGTGACAAGTAACAAAATAAATGATGTATCCCTGAGAGTGAAAGGTGGGCCAGATTTAATTTCCTGTAAATGATGAGAGGAAGCATCGATTCTTTCTGAAATGCTTCAGCTTGTCAATCATTGTGCCAAATAATTATTTGATGTGATTCTCCTTTGACCTTTAGTGGTAATTCCAGATGGGGAAAGCATGTATCACAACCCAACTGCTGATCGCTAGCCACGGGATGCTCCAAACTGGTCCATTTTATTCTTTGCTTTTGGGGGGGTCTTGGTAGACTTTCTCTTTAAAATTAAAGTGTAATCAAATAGCATCACAGATGGGCTTATCTCTTAGTTCTTGGGGTTGGTTAAAATTTGTGTTAGGCCTTTAAGAGTTTACATTTTATTTATGATGTTATTTTTGTATAGGCTGTGAAGCTCAGGAAAAAGGGTAGGAAAATAAAATATGCTTTTAATGGGTTTATAATTAAAAAAAACTTATCTACAAAACTTGGTGAGAACCACAGAGATTCCACATGCTGTTATTTCTTCATCAAGCAGAGTGCATTTGAGGCTGCCTGGATGGAACTTTGCACTGACTTTTGTATAATAGTTGATCACTCGCTATTTGACAAAAATGTTTCAGAATGCCTTTGGTGGTGAAGTTTAGATAAGTCCCTATATTTTACAATTTGAAAGATAATGATTTAAGAAGTGGGCTAGATTCATGAAATTGCAGTGATTCATAATGTTTTGTGAGGTTTGAGTGAGATGTCTGATTTTGATGTCTGGAGTTTTTGTCCCATGCAGCATATCGTTTAAAGAATTATCATTCACTGATATTACAGATTGGAAAACCTAGGTGCCAAAGGTGTGTTTAAGAAAATACCAAAGACTCAAAGTTGAGTGTTAGGAAGACTATGACACTGGAAATAAGAATCTAAAATAAGGATTGCACAGGACACAGAGAGACATTGTTGAAGAGTTTCTGAATGATTTGCTTACTAGTTGCTTTCAGAGTACTTTATGCCTAATAGTGATAACCAAGGACAATACTTTAAGTGAAGATATTGCAAGCTTTTGGTAATCACATGCCTTTTTCTATTCAAGAGCATTTTGTTTTTAGTTTTGATGCAGTACTCCATCTCTTTAGAGAATCACTACATAGATGCATCTGGTTTAAAGCATATTAGTGCCCTAATTAGCCTGCACAGTTGAAGATCACATGGATATATAATTGATAAAAATTGTCAGGCTTATATTTACTTGTCCAATCAAAACCAGGAAAAATACTTTAGAAGAAGCTGAAAAATTATAATCATGGTTAATTTTAAAGCAATTTAGTATGGATGGTGAGATAGCTTTGAAATGTAGATATAAATACTTAAAATTAATTTAAGCTCAAAATTTAGCACCAAAGTTTAAAAATTTTTATTTCATTGCTTATAAGGGACTTTATTTCTCAGAACTTTTCTTCTAAAATAAGATTTTAAGAAGTGAGGATATTCCAAGATTCCAAATTTGATAGGATAATTATGCTATCATATAATTATCATATAATTTAAAAGATAAAATTAGCTCTCTAATACTTTTAAATTTTTCACTGAAATGAAATATTTGGCTTGGTTTAGGATGCTGTCTCTTAGAGAACGACAACATTGCTAGTATACGCAACTCATTTAAAAAGCTACATACTGACATTGGTTGACGAAAGAAATACACATGCTTTGGAACAGAAAAGGAAGGGAGAGGAAAAATATCAAGAAAGTATGAAATTGTTATATTTACTGCATGTTAGAAACCTTAAACAAAACAAGAACTCCTGGACAAAGAACCAGTAACAGATGCAAATGTCTGTTTTATGTGATGACATCATTAATTGAGCTCTCTGATCTACACATTCATCTGTAGAAAAGAAACTCTTAGAAACCAGTGGTATTTGTGAATATGCTTTTTTATTTAAAATATGAGTTAGTTTCAACACAGGTTATTTAAAAATACCTTTTAGGGCATTTAATTTTTTTTCCAATGAACAACTCATAGGTAAGGAGTTGACTAATGTTACCTTGATTTGAAAATTTAATAGTTTGTATTTAAACTTTGTAAATGTGTCCGAGTTAACTAGTAGATTACTGTCATTTTGCTACGATGAGCTGATATTTAGGGAGTCGTTATATAGGTTTGCTCTGCTGACCCCTCCCACATGCTCCATTAATGGGAGATGGAAAAAGTAAGGAGACTAGTTACAGCTCTTTTGAACCTGGGCGTCCTTTCTCTGGTGGCAAGAACCATCCTTAGGATAAGAAAGCTGAGATGGGAATCTGAGTGCCTTTGGTAAGGCCGATAACTTTTCTGGGTGCCCAACTAGACTAGACTAGAGGCCTGCTAAAGAAGAGCATGAAAAAGGGAGAAGAGGAAAAATAGAAAAGATAAAAGAAAAGCAGAAGTAGAGAAACAAGGAACAGGATTAGGGAGTGAACATTGTTTCATGTGAGTGGGGTTTCTTGCTTGCTATGTTCCATCTTTCTTTCTTGTGTCCACTATATGCCCAAACACTTGTTACCTGCAATGTGTTTATTCTTTTTTAATTCACCAATGATGCATAAGACTAGATTCTATTCAGCATGGACACTCTTTGAAATGTGGTATTACTGAAAAATACTCTAGAAACTGAAATGTCTGGTAGACAAGCAAAGAAAGAAATAGGAAATAGTTATGTTGGGAGAAAGACTAAATAGGGAACGTAGGTATAAATGGATAAGCTCAAACATTACCTGTTTTGGATGTACAGCTCAAGATTTAACAAGTTCAGTGCAAGAGGACTTGGAAATAAGTGCAATTTACCACCTTTTATTGAGCACCTGTGCCAGGGCTGGGGACATAGACACAGATGATCTGCAGTCCCTTAGTTCAGTTCATTGTCAAGGGAAGAACAGAGACAATTTGGTTTGGGGAGCAGCATCTGCTTTCTCTTTTCCAAATTGGGATGGTATCAAACATGTATCTCCCAAAGTGTTGGCAGATGGGAAATGCACAGGGAGAAGGGAAACTCTACTGACCCAGACTAGGGAGTGAAAGGTGAGTGCACATTATGCTTTGCAGTATAGTTTATACTTAGGAGTGTAATGGAAAGCCACTGTTGCAGAGGGGAAGTATGGCTGGCCTTAGCTCATTCCGGGAGCATCCCTACAAGGACAAGAGGGACACACAGGCAAGTATGGATAAATTTCTTTTCCCTTTACCTTCCTAGCTTTCATGTTCTTTCACAGAGCAAATCAGATTGCTGTTGATGTCAAGGAGAACCTTAAAGGAGAAATGGAATTGGAAAATCATAGCCTGAGAGTTGTGTACGGTGTGTGCAAAGTCCGAGAGGCAGACTTCTTTATTTTGCCTTGGGCTGGTGAGTTGCTTATATGAAGCTCAGGATTTCTTAGGAACACCTGGAGCTATCTCCTTTTTGTCTCAATAGCTTTTTCTGTGAATCACAGCCCAATCCCCAGTCTTTGCGGTGCACCATAAGTGGAAGTTAAAGTTCTGTCCTTCATTCCCCACCTTGCCCTGTGGCCTTGATATTAATTTGCTCAAAGACGCTGTAGGAAAGCAGTAGTTTGTAGTCTTGTCTGGATTCCTTTGGGAAAAGGTTTTCCAGAGTGTATTAAATAAGAATTCATGTGACGTGATCATCACTGGCTGGACACAATTATTTTAAAAACAAATGTACTTAGACATTAAGTAATTGTTTACTAAGGTAATCTTCATGTTTTTAGAACTCAATGTAATTGTTGTATATGTTTTGCTAAAGAAAATATCTTATGTTGAAACAATGGAAGATTGTATATAATTAATCCAAGAAGTTCATGGATATTTATGTAATATATGTCACTTTAATTTACATATTCTTATTCTCAAACTTTATGACTATACATCAGCAACATGACACATGTCAATTTTTTTGTTTCTTTCTTTTAAAGTGAAGCATGTCTAAAAGTTGTTACATTCCTTGTTGAATATTTGGGACAAAATTTCCTCACTAAAATAATTTTGTCTTTTCCAAACAATTCTCCTATAGCAGAGTGGATTAAAAAATCATTCCTTCACATTAATGGTTCTCAAATCTTCTTGAGCATACAATTCACCAGGGATCTTGTTAAGTACATATTCCTTTTACTAGGTCTGAGACAGAGCCTGAGAATCCTCATTTTTCAAATCTCCGAGGTGGTGCGGATGCTGCAGTTGGCCACACCTGAATAACAGGGCTCTCCCTCATTCGAGAGTGAAAACATATACTCATGCTTTCAAAGAATATGCACTCATGTCTGTTTCTCCTCATAACGTTTTTCCTTTAAAGAAATGAAAAGTAAAAAGTAAACATCAGAAAGCCAGTTTGATGGCTTGCCACAAATATTACAATACTCTGCACGGAAAATTATTTCTGCTGTAAGTTTTATCTACACCAGTGCAGAGGAGGAACATGGATTCCGTATTATACCATGCTGATCAGTCAGGAAATGACAAGTGATAAATTCCTGTTCTTGATTTCCCCCCCTCAAATATACCAGCTAAGGGAGCTCCATTGGGCAGCCATAGAGCAAAGGTGAAACTTGAGCATGAACAAGCACTTGACTATCTTTTGCTTGGCCTAAACTGAGGAAATCTTACAAAAACATTCCATTTTGAAGTCAGAATTCTGGGTGGCTCATGGACGGAAATTTTAGTGAACCTGAGCTAAAACATGGCGCCTGAATCTTTCACTTTTTGTTTTGAACTTTTTTTTTTTTTTTTTTTTTTTGAACTTTGTTCTATGCGAGATCCTGCCCCTGTTCTGGACTTCCTGTCTCCCTCAGACACTGTGGTCTCAGTGGGGAGTGGAGGGTCACCCTAAACAAGAGTCGTATAAATTGTCTTAATTTGAGCATGCCAAGTGATTTTTGTCCGGCTCTCTTTTGGTCATGCATTTTTGGTATAGCTATTGTGAAATATAGTGTCATAAATTTGTCATAAACCATTAATGAAGGAAGAGAAGCAGAAATTTAGTTCTGTGGGAATGCACTCAAATGTGAAACAGATGGTGTTCTACAACATTTATTTGGGAAAATGTGTATCTGTTACATAATCTAAAATATGTCTTTTTCACATTTAAAAATATTTAGGTCATGATTTAGAGTTTTTATTGGATTGTTTTTTAAACTGAGAGGAAGAAGAAAGGTAACTGTATTTTAAAACATATTTGACATGTTACTAATAAAACTTTATTTCTGGTGAACTATAGGTGCCTTTGTTAAGCAGGGGTAGTGGGATGCTGCATGTTTGGCAGCTTCTTTATTCCAGAGGTCTCCTTTGAAAGGCATGTGGTTATATTTCTTTTAACAGTTTGTCTTCAACATAAAGTTTGCTTAAGGGGTTGGAAGACGCATTTTCTTCACTAAAGTACTACTCAGGTAACACGAGTCATCAAAAATATGACAACTCACTCTGCTTGTGACTTACGCATTGCAACTATAAATATCAGAATCACAGATAGTTCCTCTTCCCAGAGGACCCAGCAGGTGTGCACGCTGCATCTCTTTGGATTCACCAGGTGAAGTAGGCAGGTAGGATGCACTGGTGAGATACATTCCTTCTCCCTAGCAGCAGCTGGTGTTTTTAGCAGCTTTGCAAACCAATGGCTGTGAAGTTCCCTACAAACTGTTGTCTTGTATGGAACACCAGTGCCCAGTGTAAGATGTTACCAAGCAAACAGCATTTTTCTGTGTATATCTGCCAGACAGTTTGATTACATGTTCAGCTGTTTGAACAACCCAGGAACAACTGAACATAAAAGAAAAACATAAAATAGAAACATAAACACCTATGGACGAATACATCTAAACTGGTGGTATAAAGAACCATCATCAGTCTCTTCCAGGATTAAAGGAAAAACCTTATATATCATGCACGTGCCTTGGACAGTGTCTGATATATATATTTGATGTTAATATATGACATTGTCCGAGAATCTTTAGTTTTCTCTCTCACAAATGTTGTGGTTTTTGTTCCATTTGTATTCTACTTTTCAATTTAAAAATAGGTGGTGGTTGTAGCCGGGTGTGGTGGAGCACGCTTGTAATCCCAGTATTTGGGAGGCTGGGACAGGAGAATCACAGGTTCAAGGACAGCCTCAGCAAGTAGTGAGACTCCCATCAACCTAGTGAGACCCTGTTTCCAAATAAGAAATAAAAAACTGAGTTAGGGGTGTAGCTCGAAGGTAGAATGCCTCTAGGTTCAATCTCCAGTACCACACACACTCACACACACACACACACACACACACACACACACAAAAAAAAAAAAAAAAAGGTTGTTGTACTTTTCTTTCTTGTTGAAGATATATGGGACACACACATGCTCTCAGAAAAGTGGATCAGCTTCTTTATAATTAGTAGAACAACTAAGTTTTAACTTCAAAACAAAGCCTCACCATGCACAAAAAACATTTTTATCATCTTTTTCCTGTTCCCTTTCTCCACAGTTCTTCCCACTTCATTCTATCCTGTGCTTGGCTCACAGCTTATACTTCTGACTGATTCTCATCACTGAAATTGATTAATAGTTATGGCAGGCTGCATTGCACACACCTTCATAGAGCCTTGGTTAAATAATCGCTGCCATTTCTTCTTAGTGCCGTAGCTTTCCTATCATTCTTCCAAGTGCCCCATGGTGTGAGAACCACACTTGCTTATCTGGAAGCTATTATTACTGTCACTCTATGGATTTTATAATGGAAATTGTTTGTAAACAATGCTCTGTAGACTCAAGTTAGGCAGAATTATCTTCACTATAGTCACAAGAAATGAAGACATTTTGAAAACTACTATTAGTTTTTATACATATAAGTAGAATACAGTACTACATTGACCAATTACTTTCATAGTATTTCTCTACTTCACAAGAAAGCCAAATATAAGATTTGCCGGTTGCTTCATAGTCCATTTTTATTCCATTTATGATACAAAATAGGTCACAGTTTAATTATCAAATTAAAGTTCCTTCATTGTCACTTGACCTCAGTGGTAGGAAATCCCATCTTTCTCGTGGGAAGGCATACCCACAGGTGCTCTAAGGCCACATCCACTGCTAGCTGCAGCCTATCAGGAGAAAGCAGGACCCCTTCAAGTGGCCAATCTTGCTTCCAGAGTTAACTGTGGCTCATCACCATGGAAACCAGGATGGTCTAGGGCAAGGCCCTTTACTCCTTGTGGTTACTGTAAATAGGGAAAATGTCTGCTTACAATGGAACCTGATCCCGATGGCCCTATTTCTATAAAACACACATAGGCTAAACTTCTTTTCATGTCAAACTCCCCAAGGAAATTTTCTCCATTGATATTAAATAATTAAGGGACCTAAATAAACCAGCAACTGTTGTCTCTGTGCAGCTTTCAAAATGAGGCAACTACAAAAAATCTTCACTCTGCTGTAGTTGATAGGCCATTAGGCACTGGAAAAAAAACAAAAACAAAAAAAACCAGAACACTAAGTAGTTAACTGTCTCTGGTTTGAATTATGTATCCTCTCTCAGATCCCTGCATAACTAAATGGCATAAAGTGGTGCCATCAGCATAGATGGAGAGAGCTTTCTGTCTGGGGATGAAAAGCAGTTGAGGTGTGAGTGTGTGTGTGTGTGTGTGTGTGTGTGTGTGTGTGTGTGTGAAGGAGGGTGAAGAGTCTTGGAAGCAACCTGGGTCCTGGATGGCGGGTACAAATGCACCAGGGACTTCAGTATTTATTTCTATATTTAGAGGAAAAGAACCCTGGGCACGAGTCCAACACTTAGGCAGTGTTGTTGTTTTTTTTTTCCTCTTTGAGTTTGCTCCAAGGGTGTGAGTGCCTTTGAGACAGATGGCTAAAGTGACTGCTACACTCACTTGCATATTGCACAATTAATTTATTATCATTGGTGTGCTTTCATCTGGAGAAACTTCTATGTATCTTTACATACCACTGGCCTACTGCTTTATAAATGTGTGTACTATTACCCTGGAATGAAGGTCCAGTAATGGTCCGGGATGCAGAATTAGACAGCACCTAGGAGGATTTAGGTGGTACCCTCAACCAAAAGCATTATCATAGTATTGGGAAAACGCTCCCGGAGATGATGAGGATGGCATTGTATACCCGAGTTATAATATCACCACACTGCAGAAATGGTTTTAGCCTTCCCATATCCAGCACTTTGCAAAACTACTCTGCCTGTAGAACATACCCCAAAAAGAGAGTTAGTAGGCTATCAGAGGACTTTTAACCTTAATTTCCCATCCAAGTTTGCAACAAAAAATCACACTAAATCTCTTTGCCTTTGTGAGTATTTCTTGCTGCCTGAATAATGAGTAGCTATTTTAAGAAGTTGGTTTCCTGTACTTTTGCTTCTTTCTGCCAATGGGTCTCAGAGATTGGCATCTCTTAGGCATCTATTTGTAGATCCAGGGAATCAGTTGACTGTTGCCTGGGATACTGAGGTTTTAAAGATACTATCCTAGCCCCAGTAGGCAAAAATATAGAAGGAATAGAAAAAAATATACCCAAGAATCTAAATAAAAATAGATTTGCCTGAATTACATGAGAAATACAGAATTGTGATATGAAAGAATAAAGAGATACAATATAGTTGGGAGGAAAAGAAAAGAATTAATGAACAAGATGAGTTCAACAACATCTGTGAAGAAAGGGTAAACATTTAATAGAGTGCAGTCAATGACCAAAGGGACAGAAGTAGGAAAATAGGGGTGAGATTGGAGAACAGTCTGCATTCTGGATTAGGTGAGGCACAGAGTGGAGCTGAGCAATGAGAAATGAGGCTTTTCAACAGCTAGCAGGTGTTTTGTGGAAGACTTTGAACACCAGGATGAGGTGTTTGAATGCTCTTTCATGGGGAAGTGGGAGCCATTGATGGCTTTGTAGTAGCATTTTGGGAAGTATAGTCCTGCGATAGTTTACATGATGGATTGGAACAAAGAAATAAATGGGAAAACTATGAGATAACTAAGGTACTTGGTAGATAGAAAAATAATGCGGTGCAAGGAAGTAGCAAGACAGTTATAAGAGACATTGAAAAAGCATGGTAACTGCTGGGCTTTGGAGGATGGGGAAGCAACCATTCGGTAAATAAGGTATACACCTGTGCTGTTCAATATGGCAGCCACCAGGCTCATGCAGCTGTTCAACAGGTCTAAGTTGAGATATAGTGGAAGTGTAAAGTATACTCTGGATTTCTAAGAATGTTCCAGTAAGTATTGCATTGTTTTTATATTGGTTACATGTTGAAATGCTAATACTTAGTGTGTGTTGGTTTAAAAGAGAAATACTTAAAATGAATTTAACCAGTTTCTGTTAAAATTTTTAGTGGGGATATTAGAAGACTTAAAATTACAGGCTTCCAGTCATGGTGGCACTTGTGTACTGGGATCACATGTGAGGCTGAGACAGGAGGATCGCAGGTTCGAAGTCAGCCTCAGTAACTCAGTGAGGTTTTCAGCAACCTAGCAAGCCCCTATTTCCAAACAAAAAATAAAATAGGACTGGGAGTGTAGCACGGAGGTAGAATGCCCTTGGGTTCAATACCCCATACCAACAAAAAAAAAGAAGAAGAAAAATTACAGAATGGAAGAATGGAAGCAGTGATGCAGTGGTGTACACCTGCAATCCCAGTATGTGGGAGACTGAGACAAGAGGATTGCAGGCTTGAGCCAGCCTCAGCAACTTTGTGAGGCTCTTAGCAATCTTGCAAGACCATGTTTCCAAATAAAAAAATAAAAAGGGCTGGGAGTGTAACTTGGAGGTAGAATGCCCCTGGGTTCAATCCCAAGCGCGCGCGCACGTGCACACACACGCACACACACTCCATACATGGTTCGATTGGGCCATGTGTGTGTAGATTCTAGACAACTGGGGCAGTGGTGGGCCTTTAACAGAAAGTAGGAGCAGGAGTAAGGGAGAGAGCTCATCAACTCTGAGTTTAACACTTCAGCTTAGAGTGAGACAAGCAAATGGAGTGTTGAAATAAGCATCTGAAAATATAAATCTGGGCTTAGGAGAGGGTCGAGTGGGAGAAGCAGATAGAAAGGCAACTGCTAAATCTTCGAGAACTACTGACAATGAGTCAGAAACTATCACTTGGAGTGAAGAAACCATTTCTTCTGGTATACCGCCTAACATTCAATATGGTATACATGGACCTCTTTGGCTTTCCGTATGAGCCTTTCTTCTTACAAAGTTCTCTCTAGCTTTTGTTGCCCATGGATACAAATGAGTTTCAAGTTTCTGGAGACTTGGGATGGAGTGGGAAGTGAGAGAGCAGGGTGCCAGGTATTGCCATGATTATGACCAAGCCGATCACTGGGGTTTGGCGTTCTAAACACTCAGAACAATATCACATTTGTTTTGGAGTATTCGTGAGGAAACAAGCAATCTGTATTCTTTATGGTTGTGTAATCTAATTTGTGGACATAAACCACTGCTATATAAGTGAGGATATCCTTTGATCTTTCTTTAGAACTCTGCCCAGAAATTTAGATGCTTCCTATATTTTTGGTCCAATTCTAGTGTCATCTCTTCTATTAAAGCATCTTGGATTCCTCCAACTAGTTTTTATTTGAGCCCTCATGGCATTTTGCATCTCTCTCCCGAATCATTGTCCATCTTGTAGTGAATTATTTGATCAAATCTCTCTCTTCTTTTCTAGACTATATGGTCCCTGGATATAGAGACCACATACTTATCATCCCTGAAGTACTCAAACTGCCTTTAGTTCATTTAGTAAATGCTATGCTTAATGAATTCAAATTAAAATAGCTACCATTTGTTGAGCATTTATTATATCCCAGGCTTCAAAGTATTTATCACCAACCATGTGAGTTACATTTTATTGTATCCCAATTTACTGACAAGGAAACTGAGGTATGAGAATTTAAGAAGCTTGTCCATTGCCAGCTAGTAAGTAGTGGAGCCCAAGTGAGAACTCCTGTGGTCTAAACTGCAGAGCCTCCGGTGAAACAGTGTGTGATAGAGCTTAGGAGAAAGGTTTTCAGAGTCAGACACAATTTTACCACCTGGTTTCATTACTTAGAGCAGTAGAGCTTTGGTGATGTTCTTTTCTAGATTTATTTAGATTTTTGTTTTCTTGTATGTAAAATAGAAGAAACAATTTCACCTAATTCCAAGGTTTATTATGAGGATCATGAGTTATTGGAGGCATGGCATTTAGTACCATGCCTAGCTTAAAGTCCATGCTCAAAAATATTTTATCCCTGCAAAATAAATAATAATCAAGATAAAAATGCCAATCTGTTAATCCAATTAAGTAGATTTCTGTTGCTAATCTGGAAATAATGAGAAACCTTTAGTTCTCCAAGTAATCCTGGGCTCCTCACTTCTTTCAAAATGGCTCAGTAGAAAATAGTTCCAAAGGAATAACTCTGATGTTTCTCATAATTCTCAAAGCATGAGGTATTTTTATTTATGAAAGATGATTTATTCTAATCCAATGTGCATGTTTTCATTATCTGTGGGGAACTTCAAAATCAGAAGTCTTTTCTTTTTCCCCCTGCCAGAAATGTGCTGAAGAAACCTAACCTTTATATACATACATGCCCCAAATGAACTGAGGGTAAGTGATGCTGGGGTCACTTGTAAAGCATCGTCAGAGCATCCCCACCTGTGACTTCCTTGCCATGTGCCTGGTGATCAAGGGATGCCCACAGCTACACAGCCTGCAGCCTTCATAAGGACAAACCTTTCTCCTAACAAAAACCCCAACCACAGAGACAGACAGACTCAGAATCAGCAACCAGAAGCCTGTGTGTGGGTCCTTCCTTGAACTTGACACTGTTTTCAAACATACTTGAGCCAGATGGCTATTGGTCTGACCCTCAAATGTGAGGCATAGCACCAATGATGGGTTCAATTTTTAATTCCCACGGGGCTAGTTCATCATGAGAAGAGAGATAAACCCAGCTAGACAAGAAGGTGGAGGATCAGAACTTCAAAGCTATGTGTTTAAAAGGACAGCTTTGAGAGGTCACAGTTTGGACTAGTTGTAGAAGAGTTTCTCCTGTAGCTTTTATCTTGAACTTTGGTGGCGCTGGGGATTGAACCCAGGGCCTTGCACATGCTAAGTATGTACTCCATAATTGAGCTACCGCCCCAGCCTTTCTACAGCCATAGAAGATGGTTTTGTGGCAGGTGGTTAGGCAGATGGAGCATCAGAGGTCATATTGCTTAGAATAGAAAGAAAAAGGACCCGAGAAGTCATATGATTCAAGGTTGAAATCTAGATCTGAAATCAGAAATTTCCATTCCTCACCAGTTTTGAGTATTTTCCAATAATTACAGTAATCTATCATGCCACAGTCTCAATAGCCTTATAGCATCATCAGTAGCAAATGCTGGAGAGTGTAGGAGTTCAGCTTCCATGTTATAGTACACATATTTTACAGCCCCGATACTCCGTTATAGTCACTGTTTCCTTTTCTACACTATGAGGTTCTCAAGAGAAAGAATGTTTTGTTCTTCTCTTTATCCCCCAGGACTAAAGACAGGTTTCTTGAATGCATAACTATGAATAGATATGAACCTGCCAGTGAAACTCCCTTTACAGAGTACTCCATACATGGTGACTCTCAGGTGGGACCATTAGGATGACAGCAAAAGTAGGCCCTTGGAATAAAACATGCGATTGCTATTCACTGAGCACTTATGATCAAAGAGAACTTAGATTGCAAATGAATAGTCAGCAGACGCATGGAACTGCCAAGAAGAAGCCCTGTTAAATAGATGTGCATGCTAAATTGGAGCACACTGACAAACACGCATGCTGCTGGGAAGGTGCTTTCAGGACAAGAGAAACAGATCCAGTTCCTAATCTCTGTGGGCATCATCCTGGAGAACAGCTGGTGCCAGCAGCCTCAGAGCAAATCTCCAAACAGGTAAATAGGAGAAACATTATGCCCGAATTAAATTATTAAAAGAGGCAGGGGTATTATATGCTAAATTCTGAGCACACTGCAAGAGATCATATTAATAAATGGAAGGACCGAGACTGTGCTTTTATCCACAGCCAGGAAAAGGGGTTAGGTGAAATCCATTGAAATGAAAGTAGCAAAGTGAGGGGCTGTTCAACCTTACACTGGAAGTCAGTAATAGGCAAATGTATTACTTAGGTTTTTAAAAAAATAATTTTATTTGATGTATTGTGATTACTCATCATACTGGGGCATAGAGTGATAGGAACACACGTGCATACATACAACTCTTTGAGCGCTTTCCTTTGGGTCGTCCCCCTGCCTACCTGTCCCCCTCCTGGTATAACTCCCCCTCTCTCTCTCCATTGGAATCTCTGCTCTTATACCTGATGTTACCCTTATTTCCGCATTTCTATCTCATTTCCCCATATGAAAAAAAAAAAAAAAACCCAGAAAACTATTCATTGTTTTTGAGACAGGCTAATCTCATTTAGCATAATATTCTCAAGTTCCATCTATTTTCCTGCAGATGACATGATTTTGCCTTCTTTATGGCTGAGTAAAAATTCCATCGTATGTATATACCACAGTTTTGTGATCCATTCATCTGCTGAGGGACATGGCATACCCAGAGCTCAGGTCTCTACCCTTAAAGCTAGACTTCCATACGTTTGACTATTGAGGCTAGAGTTTAGCACACTTGAAAAGGGCAAATGGATGGCAAGGATATATTGTTAAGGATTCTTTTTGCTATTTGAGCCAGAAACCCAACTGGTTTAGGCATCAGCAGAAAAGCACCCGGCAGGGGTAATGCCAGATGTTTACAGGGGCGCTGTAGGATTCAGAGAACTCCTGTCTCTCTGATGCCTGGCTCTGGTAACTGAAGACTATTGTTTTCTACTTGTGCTCTTTTAGAGACTTTGCTTTAAAAGCTAACATTGGACAGTTCCTTTGTTATTCTTGGCTGTTTCTGTCCCTCTGAAGCACTGAATGCCTTCAATATCTGGAACAAAAATTTCTGAAAATGAAAAATACATATAGTAATATTTATGAAATGTTATTTTATTAAACTAATTTGTGACAGACTTGGGTGTCTGCTGACATTTGCAAGCCCAAATGGAATGGGAATGCTCTGTTAGCGGTAATTAGCATTATTCATAAAATATGAGTAATTTCAATGTGAATAAAAGTATACTTAAAGTAATAAATCTTTCTTCCTCTTCTTCCATTTGATACCAGTTGAGGATAAATTTGTATTTTTTCCATGGGCATGTTGAATAATTGTCAACTTCACTAGTTTTTAGATAATGGGTAATTGCAATAATTCCTTAGCAGATATGTAGAGGTCTACATGAATAATAAAAACAAAAATGAAGTTTGAAGAAACAGTGTAGCATGGAAGCTTCTGGGTTGAAATACACATGAGGAGCATGGCTTCCCCCCACTTTCCACTACAGTGTCCAGTGTTAAAGGCTTATCCACGCCCTCTCTCCCTACAAACCCCTGCTACCTCCCACCACACAAGGATCAAGAAATCAAAGTACTTTCAAAATCGAATCGCAGCTTATCTATTGCCAGGTTAAGACAAATGGATCTGAGTTGGGTTTTGACATCTTTTCGTCACCTGGAACTTCCCCAGCCCTTCATCACCACTCACACTGCCTGTCCTTTTTGTTTGATTGGTACTGGGGATTGAACCCAGGGTATAACCTCCAAGTTATACCCCCACCCCTTTTTATTTTTTTTGCTTTGAAACAGGGTCTTGCTAGGTGGCTGAGGCTGGTCTCAAACCTGTGATCTTCCTGTCTCAGCCTCCCCAATACAGGCATGTGCCACCACGGTTGGATTCCACCCTCCTTACTTATACCTCTTTTTTCACATTCATTTTTATTGGAACTTCCAGAAAATAATGGAACAGGAAGTATTTGGGTAGGGAGATGCAAACAGTTCGGCTTTGTATTGTTGGAATAATGATCCCAATATATAAAATATGTGTTGGTGAGAGCAAAAACAAGAATAGTTCTAATTAATACTCCAATGGTTCACACATCAGACAATCATATAGCAGGAAAACGGGATGATCAATTATTTCAATGGTATCCAGCAGACATAATAGATATCTCCAACCCCTGGAAACTGAGTTACATGCTCTGCATAGCAATATGCTCTGCACTTGTTATGAGCTGTAGTAAAGCTAAACTGCAGTCTCCGTGTATTGGCCAACATTGGGTGTCCACAGACCTTTAATCCACTGGACTAAAATGAAAAACAAGAACAGACCTCGACAGCAGCTGGGGTGTTTGTTGCTCAACATGTAACACTATTTTGGAATACAAGAAATGTTACATAATGTTTAAAATTCAGAGAAATAGCAGTCTCTTTGGATGAGTAATCTCTGGAGTCAGAAAAAAAAATTAGAGTAAGTTAGTGTTCACAGGAACATGTGTAAAAATGTGACATGTGTAAACCTGAAACAAAAAGGCTTCAGAAGAGAAGCTGCTAAAAAAAAAAAAAGATGACCAGATGAGTTGATGTAAGACTACCACACACCAGTAAACATCCGGCAAATAGTGAGGACTGTATAAATGTTGGTACCATGTGTCATTATTAGGAAGAGCCTTCCACGGGGCATGTGTGGAGGCTATGGAGATAAAATCCTTGATGATTTCACCGTCTAGTGGGGGAAGACGGACACTCTCAGTTCTATGAAAAGAATGCTACATCACGGGCTGGGAAAGTAGCTCAGGGCTACAGCACTTGCCTAGCATGTGCAAGGTCCTGGGTTTGATCCCTAGCACCATCCCTCACTAAGAGAAAAAAAAAAAAAAAAGCCAGTATTCTCTGTGAGCCCAGTACTTGTTTCAGAGATAGAGCTGAGTCCTAGCCTGTTACCAAAAGGAAAAAGTAGTACTAGGTGTGGGAAGCATGATTCCAATAAGAGGGGCTGTTGTGTACACACACTGGTTGCCAAAGAGAACAGGGAGTTCAAAAAACAGTAAAACCTTCAGTGTTACCGAGGGACAGTGGTGCACCCCTATGATCCCAGAATGTGAAAGGCCGAGACAGGATGATTCCAGGCTTGAGGCCAGCCTCTGCAATTTAGTGAGACATTCAGCAACTTGGCAACACCCTGTTTCAAAATAAAATATGACCCAGGCGTGGTGGTGCATGCTTGTAATCCCAGTACTTAGGCTGAGTCAGGAGGATGGCAGGTTTGCAGCCAGCTTCAACTACTTAGTGAGGCCCTTCACAGTGTAGTGAGACCCTGTTTCAAAATAAAGAATAAAAACAGGGCTGGGGGTGTAGTTCAGAGGTAGAATGCCCCTGGTTTCAATCCCCAGTACCGCAAAAAAAAAAAAAAAGAAAGAAAAGGGCTAGGGGTCTGCCGAATCCACAGCCCGTGCGGGGCCGCAGACCACTCGGGGTCTGCTCGGAGCCCACGCGGAGCTCATGGCTCACAGGGGGCCTCTGCCTGGTGGTCTCCTGCACAAGAGTCAACTCAAGGTGGATCAAAGACCTGGAAGTTAGGTCGGAGACCTTGCAGCTAGTTGAAGAGGGCATAGGACCAACACTTCAACACATAGGCACAGGTAAAAACTTTCTCAACAAGACCCCAAAAGCACAAGCAACTCAAAGGAAGATCAATACATGGGATTGCATTAAACTGAGGAGCTTCTGTGCAGCAAAGGAAACTGTCAAGAACCTCAACAGAGAGCCTACAGAGTGGGAGAAGATTTTTGCCAGTAACTCTACAGATAGAGGTCTAATATCTAGGATATACAAAGAACTCATGAAAATCACAACCAAAACAAATAACCCAATTAAAAAATGGGCAAAGGATCTAAATAGACACTTCACAGAAGAAGAAATACAAATGCACAATAAATGTATGAGGAAATGCTCCACATCATTAGCAATCAGATAGATGCAAATCAAAACCACCTTGAGATTTCACCTAACCCCAATCAGAATGGCAATCATCAAAAACACGAGCAACAATAACTGCTGGTGAGGATGTGGAGAAGTGGGAACTCTAATACATTGTTGGTGGGACTGCAAACTAGTGCAACCACTTTGGAAAACAGTATGGAGGATCCTCAGATGAATGGGAATGAACCTACCATATGATCCAGCAATACCACTTCTGGGTATCTACCCAAAAGAACAGAAACCAAACTATCAGACCAACGCATGTGTATTTATGTTTATAGCTGCACAATTCACAATTGCCAAACTATGGAAGCAGCCAAGATGTCCATCAACAGATGAATGGATTACAAAACTATGGGATATGTACATAATGGAATTTTACTCAGCCATAAAGAAGAACAAAATCATGTTATTTGCAGGGAAATGGATGCAACTGGAAAACATTATGTTAAGTGAGATTAGTCAGTCACAAAGAGTAAGGAAGCATATGTTCTCCCTAATATGCGGACGCTAGGGAGAAGATGGGGCATAAGAGGGTCTTCAGATGGAAAAGGAGAGACCCTCGATAAACAAAGAAGTGGATTTACCCGAAAGGGATTGACGGGGGGGGTGGGGACACACTAATGTACATCAAGGTTACTCACTAAATTGATCCCGAGAGGGAGGGAGGGTGAGGGGGTGGGAATTGGGGGAAGGGGTCAAATGAGAAAAGTGGGCACATATGTCGTTTTCAATTTGTACCTAACAAAGATGTCTGCTTACAGTGTATGAATAAAATAAATAAATAAATAAATAAATAAATAAATAAATAAATAAATGTGTAATAACACATTTTTTTGCATTTCCTTTTGGTTTCTTCCCTATTGAGAAAAATGCTTCTCTACAACTAC
>PVLC010010737.1:0-49436 GCA_004027655.1 Graphiurus murinus
GTTACTAGTGGAAGACGGGTTGCCAGAGAGAGGGGTTATTGGAAGTTTGTAGGAAAAGCACTATTTGGAAAGACGACCTCTGCACTGTGTTTGTTATCGTTTGTGCAACGCCTTGATCCCAGAAAGAGAGAGTTATAATAAAAGAGGTTCGAACCAGTAGCATTTAGCCGGCGTCTTTTATTGGGGCCTCATGGCTGAGCTGGCTTCCCAGTGAGGACATGGTGTTTCTAAGTCCTGGTGGAGAAGGCCCTGGGTACATGACCCGGGTCGCTTCCAGAAGGGGAGGTCCACGCCGTCTGGACTTTAGCAGTTCTTTGTGCATGTGCAAGGTTCCTGTGTGTCTGCCTTTTTTTTTTTTCTTTTTTTCTGGTATTTCAAAGCTCCTATTACACACTGACCTCCCACCACTAACACAAAAAGTACAGGCTGGGCTTCTGGATTGGAAACATCTGTCTTAATATCACAGAGGCCAAATCTTGTCCTAGGATTCCAGTGTCAACAGGGTCCTCTGTGATTCTTCTTTTACACATTAGATGGAAAGATACTGGGCTCTTCTCTTGATTACATCTGCTTGGAGTCCAGGTCTGTACCTATCCCTCTCTCTGCAAAACACATGCCAGAGGGTGGTATACACTGGATTAATGGTTTATTCTGTGTAGGCCCTATACACGCTATATGATGTTTATTTTAAGTTATCTCTTCTTTTGGAAGATCTTCTGGGCCAGAAAAGGCTCTGACTAAGGCAGATCAAAATCTGGATGGGCTGGGATTTGGGACTAGTCAGAACCAGCTTCTAAGCACTGCATGGCCAGGACCTCATCACACCCCTCCCTCACCCAGCCCAGGATGTGGCCTGGAAGCTTTCAATAAGTATCTGCAGAAGGAAGTGAGACTGTTCTCTGGCAAGAGCCAGCTCTGTGCCTTCCATGAACTCTTCAACCACAGCGCAGGCATTGCTGGTGCTGGGAGCTGGGTGTTGTGGGGAGAAAACTGTATGGTTAGATAAAGAGCTCATTTATTAATGCTTAGAGCTGATGTAATTGAGTCATAAGGGTCCTAATTGCAGGAGTGGATAAATCCATTGTAATAGATTTATCTGGGTGGTAGCCGGGCGTGGTGGCGCACGCTTGTAATCCCAGCATTCGGGAGGCTGAGACCGGAGGATCTGGGTTCGCGGCCAGCCTCAGCTACCTAGTGAGGCACTCCACAACTTAGTGAGACTCGGTTTCAAAATAAAGAATAAAAAACAGGGCTGGGGGTGTAGCTCGGAGGTAGAATGCCCCTGAGTTCGATCCCCAGTACCGCAAAAAAAAAAAAAAAAAAGATTTATCTGGGTGGTGACCCAGGTCAGTAGAGTGTGGCTAGAGGTGGGTCTCTGGGGGTGCAGCCTTGGGGGTTATATAAATGGCTCCTCCTCTTCCTGCTGCTGTCTCTTGCTTCCAGCCTCCAGGATGTGAGGAGCACAGCCCAGGTGCTCTCCCTCTGTCTACCTCCCACCACCATGCCCTGAGATCCTTGGTCCCCAGCCTTACATGGACTGAACCCAAAACCATAAAAAAAAAAAAAAAAAAATCCTCTTTCCCCTAAGTTACATGGTCACTCTTTTAGATTGCAGCTGCAAGAATGCTGACCCGAACACTGAGGAACTCCAGCTCTCATCCTTCCTCTGGCCCTGTCACTCTTGTGCTTTAGGGTTGCCACATGGCTCCCCATATCTCTTTGGTATATATCTATTTTGTTTCAAAGTGTATCAGGTGGCTGACAAAGACATTAAGAATACATGAAGGCTTAAGAAAGAGAAGAAAAAGCCGGACATGGTGGCGCACGCTTGTAATCCCAGCATTTGGGAGGCTGAGACCAGAGGATCCGGGATCGCGGCCAGCCTCAGCTACCTAGTGCAGCTACCTAGTGAGGCACTCCGCAACTTAGTGAGACCCTGTTTCAAAATAAAGAATAAAAAATAGGACTGGAGGTGTAGCTCAGAGGTAGAATGCCCCTGAGTTCAATCCCCAGTACCACAAAACAAAAAAACAAAAACAAAACAAAAAAAAAACAAAGAGAAGAAAAGATGATCAGCAGGAAGGGAAAGTAAAAACAAGAAAAAAGGTGAAGCTATAGGTAAAGTTGCCACATAAAACTTATACCATGATTTTAATGCTTTCAAGTGAGGCCAGCTGTAACACTTTGGTGATTGGTGCAAAGAAGGAATAACCTGCTTTATGATGCAGCCAAGCCAGAAGTTAGAAGCAGCCCAGTTACTTGGAAGAAGTGTGGGTGTTCTTAGCACTGAAATCTGAAAGGAGATCTACAGACTACTTGGTATGGTGTCTTGCAATGATGGTCAAAGCCTTAACAACAACAAAAAAGCTATTCAGTAACAACAATTTTGAAAGGCAAAACACTGTGTCCAAAGGTCTGGTCTAACCCAACGATCCAGTTCTAGGGACCTAGGACCCTGGAGGTTCCACGAGGTCTTTAGACATCTTACATGAGTATTGGTCTGCAGAAGAAAGCATTCTGGTGGAATCTGGGCTCTACTTTCTGACAAATACCTGGCAAGCAGATATCCTAAGTCTGATTAAAGGACAGGAACTCATAAAGATAATACAAAATAAGGGAATGTGTGATTCAGATGTTTGGCCTTTGTTTGTTTGTTTGTTTTCTTTCTTTTGTACTGAGGATTGAACCTAGGAACATTTTACCTCTAAGCTATATCCCTAGCCCTATTTTATTTTTTATATTGAAACAAGGTCTCACTAAGTTACTGAAGGTCTCCCTAAATTCCTGAGGCTCTCTTCAAACTTGGGATCCTCCTATCTCAGCTTCCCAAATACTGGGATTACAGGTGTGTGCCATCACTCCTGGCAGATGTTTGGTCTTATGAGCTCCTATCCTTAATTCTTATCCAAACCTGTGGGCTAAAGCTCTTCTCAGAAGCCAAGTCTGGGGTCCCTTCCTGTTCTGTACTTTATCTACTGTACCTGCTTCACCAGACTCTAGGGTCATGGTGAAGGTCAGCGGGTTCCAAGAACTGTGAGCGTCTGCTGGAGGGTGTGACGTTTGGACTGGCATTGGGCACCACTGCACAGGACACCAATCACAGAAACTGAGGACACTGGGAGTGAGGAAGGGACCATTCACTCTAGCTTCTGGGCTATTGTCCCTGATCTCTAGCATACTCAGGACAGGCGGCCACAGCACCCACAGCACCCCAAGTGCCAACTTTCCTGACCAGCAATACCTGTGAGTGTTCCCTCCCAAGACCAGCCAGCCACTCAGACCCTGGGCCAGCGAGCCAGTGGTGAAAGGGCAGGAAGAGCACCAGAGCTCTAGGATGTATATCCCTGGATGGATCTCATTTTAAGGTAAGTTTGCACATTTTACTAATTTGCTGTAAGTGCAAAAAATACATATCCAGAGACAGGTGAATGTTAGAAAAAAAATGAGAGATGCTACCCTCCAGGTATACTGGCTGTGGTGGGGCGGGAGGCCTGCTTCTGCCTTACCACACCCAAGCCTGGTTGTCCAAGGCTCCTTTATATCAAGTAATAGATGGGTTCTCGAAGGTAGTTGGAAGAACATTAAATATATACCTAGATAATCTACACAAGGTCACGAAAGCAAGGAAGGCTTGAACCAGCAAATAAAAAGGGCCCGTGAGCCCAGGGAGCAGGGAGGAGATTTCTTTCAGCAGAGGCCCTGGCTCATTTCCACCAGCATCGTCATCTCACACAAACAGGAGCTGGCCCGGCTGCAGCAGGGTCCTTCCCAGTCCCTGCTGAAGCTAGCAAGAGGGACCACCTACAACTACTGGCCGTTTTGTGGTTTCACTTCTGGTTTCCAATTTCTAGATTCTACCTCCTGGCTTATAGTTCCACAGGAATCATATCAGCAAACACCAAAGGAAAAGAAAGCATTCATTGCCGGGTCCCTTATTAAAAGGCCTCTGATTAGACAGGTGAGGAACTAGCAGCTTGACTCTGTTAGGTGAGTCTTCACCCCTGAGGAAGCAGGTTTAATAGACACCGGTGGCACCCAGTTCCTTTCCAAGCTGTCACCCAGGTTCCTGAGTGCACGCTGCAGAACCCCAGGCCTGGGAAGCTACACTTTGTTCTTGCCCAGAGCTTTCTGCTGCTGGATTGAACAAGGAGAGATGGCCCTGTTGTCTTTCACCACAAACTTGAGAAGGTGGTGGGAGGCCTGACTCCTGGCCTTCTGAGGGGGCAGTGCACAAAGCTGTGTCTTACTTTTAAAAATTTCTAAAATAAACATCTCTTTTCCTGGAAATGGGGAACCACACCTCTGTGTACAGGCTGCTTGGGGCTCAGGAGCTACGTGTGGGAAGATTATGTGAAGACTCAGAGGTTTGAATGGAGTCCAGGGGAATTTTTAGTCCAAAGTCGAGGTGACTTTGTACCTCTGAGTTCTGACCAGAACTGGGATGAGAAGTGGAAACAGACCCTGCAGGTGTATAGGATGGTGCTGTAGACTCTAGACGCAGACTGCATTTGTTCATGTGGCCTCAGAAAAACCACTGGCATATTCTATGCCTTGGTTTTCTCATCTGTACAATGGAGCTAATAACAGCGTGTACTTTATAGGGTTGTCATGAGCATTAGGCGAATTAACATATGTTAAAAGCACTTAAAGCTGGGTGTGGTGGTACGTGCCTATAATCCCAGTGCTTGGGAGGCTAAATCAGGAGGATCGCAGTTTCAAAGCTAGCCTCAGCAATTTAGTGAAAGCTTATTTCAAAATAAATAAATAAATAAATAAATAAATAAATAAATAAATAGGTCTGGGAGTATAGCTCAGAGGTAGAATGCCCCTGGGTTCAGTCTACAATACCAAAAACAATAACAACCAAACAAACAAACAAGAAAAAGTGCTTAAAACAGTGTCTTCTGGCATTTATAAGCATTAAATAACCATTTAGTTAATAAATATTATATATTAATAATTATTGCTGTTACTAATTGAGAACTAATAATTTTCAGATTATATGAGAAATGGAAGGACATATTTAATTCAGAGCAAGTGTGGGTGTATCGGAGAACCATTTCTTCTGGGGAATGTATGGTATATTCCTAATTTAACAGCTCCCATGGTTATAGAGAGACCAGTCTGGGGTCTGGGTTCTAAATCTGTTTCCTCTGCTACTTAGCTGACAGGAGGCATAATCATTTTATTTCTCAGAGTTTTAGTTTCTATACTTGTAAGATTCAGATATCAGCCCTGCATGATCCTGAAGGTTGTGGGAATTTCACATGAAACTACCTGGAGGAAATGTTTAAGAAACCATAAAGTGCAAAGAAATCTCATCTTTAACCAGGTCTTCCAGTCTTCGGTGTTTCCCTTCTTGTCAAGTTAAAGAATCAAGCTAGTAGCCTGGCATGGTGCTGCATGCCTATAATCACAGTATTTGGGAGGCTGAGACAGGAGGATTGCAGGCTCAAGGACAGCCTCAGCAATTTAGGGAGACCCTTAGCAACTTAGCGAGACCCTGTTTCAACATCAAAACTGAAACAGGGCTGGGGGTGTAGCTCAGGAGTAGAATGCCTCTGGGTTTAATCCCCAGTACCTATTCCCCCCAAAAGTCAAGCAAGTAAAAACTGCTAAGGCCTACATCCCAAATGGAGTCCTGGGGCCTCATCTAGCCTTGTCCCCGACTCTCAGGAAGAGGCGTTGCCTCATGCTTCCTTTGAGGACAGTCTCTTGCTTCCTCCCTGCATGCAGGCCGCCTCCCAGCCTTGCCTTCCCGCCCTAGGCCTTGGTACCCTCACCCCCTGTCCTGTCCAGGGTGTGACCTCGCCTGTCCCAAGACCAGAAGGAAAGAGGGCAGCGGTGACCTTGCCCTTTGGCCAAGACCAGGCTTCCTTCACTCCCCAACTCCTCCCAGAGAGGCCATCCTGGGCTCTGACGGCCCATTGTGTGGGTGGGCTGGGGAGGGCCGCCTGCCTGTTCAGGAAAGGCGGTGCCCAACCTCGCAGCCTCCAGGAGGCCCAGGTCCTGGTCAGCAGCTCCACAAAACTGCAAGAGTCATCACATTCCTGCTGGGGCCTCAAAGTGCAACACACACACAAAGTCTCTGGAAAAGAGTGCCCAAGAGAGGCCAGCAACACTCCCTGACAATGGAATGCCCTCACCAGAGCCTGTCTAACTCGAGGTGGGTGCGGATGGAGGACACAGCAGGGAGGCAACTCAAAAAGCCACCCCGCAGCCGGGCGTGGTGACGCATGCTTGTAATCCCAGCATTCGGGAGGCTGAGACCGGAGGATCCGGGTTCGCGGCCAGCCTCAGCTACCTAGTGAGGCACTCCGCAACTTAGGGAGACTCTGTTTCAAAATAAAGAATAAAAAAAATAGGGCTGGGGGTGTAGCTCGGAGGTAGAATGCCCCTGAGTTCAATCCCCAGTACCGCAAAAAAAAAAAAAAAAAAAAAAAAAGCCACCCCGCTTCAGACAGTTCTAGAGAGCAGCCTGGCCTGTTTCCAAAGAATTCTAAAGAAGTTGTATTGCCCATGTGGCCTTCTGTGAGTGTTATAACAGCTTTAATCAGGAAGTCCCCGTTGCCCCCTCCTACATTTCTTCCCCTGCAGTCTAAACCAAGCCCATCCCCATGCAGCGTGGTTCGAAGACCTCTCCGGCCCTGGACCTGTGGTGACTTCACTCACTAGACTCCCACTTGGAGAACAAAGCCAAGGTCTTACATCCAGTTGCAGGGTGGCCTGTTAGTTTTGTCTGAATTTACACGTAGAAATGGATTTTCCAACTTCTTTTCCCAGCTAGAGGCCTTGTAAAGTCAGGTCAGTGGTCAGGAGAGGAAATAGGTGGGATGGCTGGGGTCAATGCGCTCCACCCACCGGGAGCTGAGGACAAGGACGCAGCCCCCAAACCTTGGACAACGCTCTGGTGGGGAGAGGGAGGGGCTGGCACTCACATTTCAGGAGTGGCGTATTCAGGGGGCCTCATCCTCATGCCCTCCTTCAGGCGGCTGCAGAAGTCCTCGTCCATCTGGACTCCTGGGTACGGAGACCCACCTGCAGAAGACAGTGTGGGAAGACAGGCACATCAGGGTTTTGGGATACAAAAATACCATAAGGGGCAACTCCATGTTCCCTTCCCCCCTTTAAAGTGATGTTTTAGGAGTAAATTCCCATGGTTGAGCTGGATCTCAGCAAGGGTCCAGCACACAGTTGCACAGCACATCCCTCCTAGGATGCGCTTGGCAGCTTGGTCCTGTGGTGTTGGGTGTCTGACACCCACTGGCCATGCCGATGGGCACTTCTGTCTGTTTGGTCAGGGGAAGGTGTCATCTAGAAGGTCCCTGCCCTGTCCCCACAGGAATGCTCAAGAAATCCCATCATTAAAGACTCATTCCTAGCTGGGCATGGTGGAGTATGCCTGTAATCCCAGTACTTGGGAGGCTGAGACAGGAGGCTCAAACATTCTAGGCCAGCCTCAGCAACTTAGCAAAAATTAAAATTAAAATAAGACTGGGGTATAGCTTGGAAGTAGAATGTCTCTGGATTCAATTCTCAGTACCATTAAAAAATAAATACATATATACATCTTATATGTATTTATTTATTTACTTTATATATTTTACACACACACACACACACACTTATTCCTTGGGCCAATGACCTCCTTTTAAAAAGCCAACAGGCTTTGGCCAGGCAATTTATGGATCACAACTACCTCAGTGATGGTATTTTTAATTTTTGTAGTGTTGGGGACAAGAAATTGTGAGAGGCCTGAGGGAAGGGGGGACTTGGGTTCCAGGGTGCCACTGAATGGCATGGGGTGGGAGCTGCTCTTGGTCAGGAGTTTGCAGAGCTGAAAGTGCAGAGGGACCTAGACTGTACCCTTTGCAGGGTGACTAAGATTCCCCTTGCCACCAATGCTTTTGGGAGATCCCTGGTTGGGACAGGGGTAGGCCAGGCCTCCCAGTCTGCTTGATTCCAGCCCTGGATCTAGTCTATTTCAGCAGAAGTCTGCCTGCACTTTCTAGTGATTATTGCTGGTAGGAAGCAGCTGGGAGGCTGGGAGACATGTAGTGCTGGCACTGGGTCATTGCAGGGGACATTGTGGCCTCTGAGCTGCTTTCAAAGACTGGAAGCAACAGGTACCTGTCATCGAAAGCTGGGAATGATTTTTACACATTACAGGAAACCAGGGATGTTACTTGGTGACTTTTATTTGCTAGGAAAGGCAAATATTTGGCAAAGTCCAAAAGACTCTTGGCTAGAACTGGCGTGTGGGAGGCCTCCTATCAACGTGGCCTGGGTGGGAGCAGATGCGGGCTCTGTGCACATGTCTGGGCAGGGACCCTTGAGCAAGGCTTCTAGAAACCCAGAGTGGGCAGTGTCGCAGGCAGAATAAACACAGCCAGTGATCTTTATTGTTTGCCTGCCTGAACCAGTGTGCAGGGCTACATCCTGCGCTCACATCAGAGGCCTCTGCTTCCCATGTCACTGTCCCTACTACTCCAGCTCTTCTCATCAGGACTTTTCCTGAGAGGAAGTCCCCAGGGAGCAGGTGACACTGGGAGGGAAGGGGTAAGGGCATTACAGAGATGGGCATTTGAGGAACTGGAGAAGGGGACAAAGGACAGAGGAAGATAAACCTGACTTCAGATTCTCCACTGTCTGACCTTGTTCCTGTTTGTAAAGCCATAGTACAGGGTACACACACATACCCTGACCCATCTGAGATGCTACCTGGACCCAGGTCTCCCCTGGTTTGCAATTTGTTTAGATCTCAAGGTTGTGTCTGTCTGAAGAATGCTAAGCAGAAGATGCCAACAGTCACTTCTAGGCTGTTTGATCTCTTGCCTTCCTCACATTTACCTAGGGAGAAGATCTCCCACAGCAACACTCCGTAGGACCACACGTCGCTCTTGGTGCTATAGATCTTGTCAAAGATGGATTCGGGAGCCATCCACTTCAGAGGGAGTCGAGTCTGGAAGAGGGTAGGGGTCCTTGAGCAGACAGGCATGCAAGCAAAGCACAGCCAAACCACGTGCCCCCGGCATACCTCCCACAGAGGCTTGGCCCAGAAATCATTTCCTAGAGTAGCTACAGTTTCCAAACAGAGAGAAAACTCCTGGGGCACATGCGGTCACGCTAGACAAGAGTGCCACATGGTACACGGAACCCTCTGGAGGCAGTGCATGGTAAGTAAGTGCCTCCCACACACCCAGCATGTCCTAACTCCATGACTCTGGAAGAAAGCCTTCTTCCTCAAAGCCTGCATTCCCCAGGGTAGCCTGAATTAGACGACATCCTGAAAACTGAAGGTGATTTCCTGTAATTCTTCCCAAGAAGGAGGATTCTAAAAGGCATTTCTAGGCAAAGAGTTGGGACTTCAAAAGTCATTGGGTAAATCAGGCATGGCAGCGCACACCTGTGTAATCCCAGTACTTGGGAGGCTGAGACAGGATCGGGGACAGTCTCAGCAAGTAGTGAGACTCTCACTGACCTAGAGGATTATAAGTTTGAGGTTGGCCTGGGCAACTTAGTGAGACTCTGTTTCAAAATAAAAATGAAACAAAGCTGGGGATATAACTCAGTCATAGAATGTCTCTGGATTAAACCCCCAGTACCCCCCAAAAATGATTATATGGGGGAACTGGGGTTGCAGCTCAGTAGGAGAGAGTATGCTTAGTATGTGTGAGGCCCTGGGTTCAATCCTCAGCACTCTCCTTTGCCCAAATCATCGAATGAATGGGGAGAGCCGGCAAAGGTACTGGAAAGAAGAAAGGCACTCAAATATTTAGCACTGTGGAGAATATGCAGTGGGTTTTCAAGCATGCAGGCAAACCTGCCTTCTCTTCCAGATTGCAGGAGTCCCTGTGAGTTAGCCTGGGAACTAGATGAATGCGGACTGGAAGGAAATGTGGGATAATAGATAGACAAAGAGAAAAAAGAAAGGGGGAGGGGCAGAGAGCAGCTGAAAGATGCAGATGGACAGAAAAGAGGGACAGCCGGAAGCACAGGTAGATGTCATCTATTCAGATAGGGCTTCAGGGCTTCAGTGACAGTGAGCTGGATGTGATAGGGGCATGCCTGTAAGCTCAGCACTGGAGGCTGAGACAAGAGGATTGCAGGTTCTAGGCCAGCCTCAGCAACTTAGCAAGATCCTTAGCAACTTAGCCAGACTTCGTTTCAAAAATAAAAGTATAAAATAGGGCTGGAGGTATAGCTCAGAGGTAGAATGCCCCTGGGTTCAATCCCTAGTACCATTAAAAAAAGAAAAAAGGAACAGTGGAGCAATGGCTCTTAAAGTGTGGTCCTGGTCAGTTTGACTATCCCCTAGAAACTTGTTGGAAATGTAAATACTCAGGTCAGATCCAAGAGAGTGACTCAGATACTCCAGGGGTGGGGACAACAAGAGAATTCAGCAGCACATCCAGCCTTCTGGGTGTCTTGCAGCTCCCTGATGTTTGAGACCTACTGCTCTAGAGTCATTACCAGAGCCCAGACACAGCTGAAGCTCTCTGAGAGGGGCTCAGAGGGGACACAGAAGGTCACCCACTAAGAGGTCAACTGGGGAGCTGTGCATGACTGTAATCCCAGTACTTGGGAGGCAGAGACTGGAGGATCACAGATCTGAGCCCAGCCTCAGCAACTTATCGAGATCCTGTTTTAAAATAAAAAGGGCTGGAGGTGTAGCTCAGAGGTAGAATGTTGGTACTGGGGATTGAACCCAGTACCAACCAACCAACAAGCAAGAATCTACACACACAGGGAAGCGGGGCCAATGAGCATGCACCAGCTGGGAGATGCGAGGCCTCGAAAGCACCTGGAGGGAGGGAGGGAGACAGTTTCCTTCCCCTGAGACAATCTGACCCCTCCTCTGCCCTTTCTGGAGGTATATACACCTGCTGAATCAATCATGGGGTTTATTTGCGGGGAAGAGTCCAGGTTGTTCTTTTCACTGGTACAAGGAACTCCCATTGGAGCCAAGGCAGAGCGTGTCGGGTCTCACCAGGGGCCACCACACACTGAGCAGGTGAGCAAGGTTAGCAAAGGGTGGCTTCCAAGCCAGGGATCAGGGACAAACAGAACCGGGAGGCAGTGCCATCCAGAGCCCACACAGGGCTCTCTGCTACACAGCTCATCCAGACTGCTTGTCACAGGAGTTGTGTGACAGTCCTCACTGACTTCAGCTAGGAAGTGTAAATGTTTACCCTTTGATCTGTGGTTTAAAATTGTTGGGGTATAAACGTGTCAAGTGAGCATCAGGCCGACTTACATCTCCTTTCCTCACATAATCGGGGTTCTTATAAATATCCCGGGCCAGGCCGAAGTCGCAAATCTTCACCACATTGTTTTCAGATAAAAGGATGTTTCGTGCTGCCAGGTCTCGGTGAATGCACTGTAATAAAACAGCTGTAGACTGAATGCACTTATCACAGCCAACTAACTTCCGTGCCTCCCAGTGCCATGATTCTTCATTTGAGGATCTATTTCACATGCTGTGAAGGAAGGGCTCCCAGGGCACACGGAGTGGCTATGAACGTGCCAGGTCTCTGGAGGGCCCCAAAGTCAAGAAACTCTGGGTCTACTGGGCTGCTGCTCTGCAGCCAGGATCCTGGCAACCCCGCTTGGCAATCGGAGTTTTACCACTGAGCAAAACGTCCCCACGACCTTTTCTCCTGTGTGGTGGGGATCAGATCTTTGTCCAGCCGCCCTTGTACGGTTTTGCGGGAGCCCCCACCCCCGCATGGATGGACCTGGAAGCTTTCCTGGAAAGTCCTGTATGCTGACATTCTGGTCAGTTTGGGAAACACGCCAGAGGGCGCTGTGGAGCACGGCTGCCGATTTGTCTAGGCAGAACCCCCAAAGAAGCTCTCCCTAGGATTAAATTCCACCCACTTGGACCCCAGGCCCATCTTTCTCAAAACTCCTCATAGCAGGAGAAAGACCGGTAAAACAGTGAAAGAAGATTGGAGAGGGAGGTGGGAGGGGGAAAGTGAGGCTTGAGGAAGGGAACAGTTCAAATAATGCTATGTTACTGCCAATCTCACTACCCCTTATGGGGAAGGAGGAAGTGGGAGTGGGGTGGGATGCGGAGGGAGACACACCAAGCGCTGTGCCCACGTACGAATGTATCACTTTGGATCTCACTATGATGTAGAATTACAATGCACCAATATATATATATTAGGAAAAATGGATTTATAGCAGAGGTGTGTGACCAGGCCTAGCAAAGGAGGGAAATAGAAGAACAAATGTTGAAAGTAGTTTTCACCATAATAAATATTTAAGGAGATGAGTATTTAAACCTAATATGAACATTATAAAATGTATACATGTACTGAAATATCACATGATATCCATTAATATGTATAAGTTTTAGGTTTTAATGTATCAGTTAAAAGTAAGTTAAAAAAATATAACTGGGCATGGTGGTACATGCCTGTAATTCCATCACTTGAGAGGCTCACTACTTACTGAGGCTGTTCTTGAACCTGCAATCTTCCTGTCTCAGCCTCCCAAGTACTGAGATTTCAAGTGTGTACCACCATGCCTGGCAGATTTTTTTTTTTTTTTAAGAAGAAACATAGTAAAGAGATAAGCTGACCTTCCTGGAAGACAAAAACTCCATGCCTCTGGCCACTTGGAAACTGTAAGAAATCAGATCTTCCATAGTGATGGGCTCCTTGTAGAAATCGTCAGAATCTGCAGAGCATTAGAACCGTCATTGTTTATGATGGCCCTTAGTATTCTGCTACATCCCAGCTTACTGGAACCATGTTAGCAAAACATAAAACAAACCAACAAGTGGATCAGAGTTCACTTGTAGGAGCGTTTGAATTTCAACAGGAGCACAGAGATTTTTTTTTTCAGGCCTCCAGCTCATGGGAGCCCAGTATGGGGGAGGCTGGCCACCGGGCCCAGAGGGGAGACCTTCGCAAGGTTGCCTGTCAAAATTAGTAACTCCTTAAATAATCTTAATTTAAATCTTATCTCCTCAGGACATTACCCTGAGAGTCTCCCACGGATGTTTATTAGGGTGATAAATAAGAAAAAAATGTCAGAGATGCACAGTATGTTGTAAAAATATCTCAGACAGTAGGCCAGGAAGGAATTAATACTTACCCTCCTCTTCCTCCACATCACTCAGACTTTTATCTTCCTGAAACCCAGAGCTGGCGAAACTCTCACTGCTGGTGACACTATCCAGTCTGGGCTTCGTGTCTTGCTCCGGGCCCGGCTCCATTTTCTCTTTCTTAGGCTCCATATGCAATGCTGCGTCCTTCAAACAGAGCGAGAAGGACGTGTGTGAACGGGAGCCCGGCATGGCACAGCAGTGGGGACCCTATCCTCTCAAGCAGGCAGTCACCTGCGATCCAGACTGTCATTCCACAAAGAGGGGATTGAATTGGCAGTGAGAGCCGGGTGGCAGGTGCCGGGCTGCTCTGGGGTTGTGGAGTCTACCCACTCCTGTCTGGGCTTCTCGACAGCACGTTGGGTCAGATGGGAGATTAGTTGCAGCTGGTCTGTACTGAATACTTACTCTGTGTGAGCTGGGATATATTTTTTTCATTTAACCTTCCCCTACATTTTGTGAAGTAGTTCTTACTTATACATGGAGAAATAGCTTCAGAGAAGTTAAGTGATCAAAGTCACATGCAGCTAGTAAACAGGAAACTCAAATCCAGGTTTGGCCAACTCCCAAGTCTGTGCCTTTGGCCTCTGTATGTGTATGTGTGTGTGTGTGTGTGTGTGTGTGTGTGTTACTAGGCATTGAGCCCAAGGGCTTTCTATCTATGAACTACACCCTCAGCCCTACTTTATTTTATTTTTTGGCACTGGAGATTAAACACAGGGGTATTCTACCTCTTAGCTATACTCCCAGCCCTTTTATTTTATTTATTTTTTATTTTTCTGTGGTACTGGGGATTGAACCCAGGGATGTTAATTTTTGTTTTGAAAAGGGTCTCACTAGGTTGCTAATAGTCTCATTACTTGCTGAGGCTGGTCTCAAACCTGTGATCTGCGTGTTTCAGCCTCATGAGAGTACTGGGCTTACAGATATGCCCCACCATACCCAGCTCCGTAACCGCTTTCCTATCACACATGCTGTGTTGTGAGAGACGGTGCAAGCCTTCAATATGCCCATCATCATTCAGATGATGTGAAAAGGGTCCTCAGTGCACTGGGGCCTCACTTGGTATTTCCTCGAGAAGATGTAAGAGAAGGTCATGATTACCAACTTCCCTGCTTTTCCTGGGGAAGGAGGGAACGGGGCATTTCTTTTTTCCCTTTCAGCCAAACCAAAGGTCCAGGTTGATTCATACAAGAGTAGAAAGGCGTTTTGCCTGGGACTGGGCATTCAGGGCTCTTTCGTTAGTCACGCCATCGTGAGCAACTCACCTTACTTTTTTTCTAGGTTTCCCTTTTCTCATCTGAAAAACTCTATTATCCCATTATTTTCTGATTCATAGGAAAAGAGGTGTAGGTCCTGAGTGTCCATGGGAACAAGACACTCATCTAGTAACTATGGCAAGGTCCATGGGCTTTAGGACTGGACCATGGATGCAGCCTTGATTGAACCAGATGGCAATACTGAGAGAGGGGCTGTGAGGGCCTGGGGTCCGGTGGTGTCCCCTGACTCACCAGCCTCTGCACCCTCCTTTGGCTTTTCTAGCATTGTCACAAAGCAGGAGTGATCCATCCACCAGAGGGCACAGCAGGAGCAAGCAGAGGACAGAGAGAGAGAGGAAAAGAGAGAAAGAGAGAGAGACAGAAAGAGAGAGAGAGAGAGAGAGAGAGAGAGAGAGAGAGAGAGAGAGAGAGAGAGAGAGAGAGAGAGCTGTAGAGGGACAGTCCTATGGAACCCTGTAAGTGCAGAGGTACCTGGTGCCTGCCCCTGAAAAGGACCCCTTCCTGTTTTGCGGGAAGGAGGCAGGCCTCAGAGCGAACACCCATGGGCAACAAATGCCCCATCCTGCAGGTCCCTGGGGTATTTTGCTGGCTTAGCTCTTCCTGAATCCAGTCCAGGATTTTAGGACTGAGGGAATTTGCTCACTCTCCACCCAGGACACCAGCTTTTCCTGAGGTAAAGCAGAGAATTATGTTATTGTCTGTCCCTGGGCAGCCAGATCTGGTTCTGCTCAGGTGGACTGGGCTTGTATTTCCCACAAGACCTTCCCACAAGGGAAAGCGGTAGGAATCTCGCTGGCACTGGGCCCATTTGGGGCTCTCAGCCCCTCAAGAACTCTCTGGGCAACTGCCACCACCCTCCTAGAAGCCACAGCCTAAGCTCGCTCACCCTCTTCCTGATCCCCAGTTGGTGGGATGTTCAGTGTTGCCTATCTGTTCACTGAAGGTTAATTTACTGAACTTTTGGGACTCTGGCAGAATAGTAAATTTATTACAAAAAATATTTAAGGATCATGGTGAATTTGCAAAATAACATGACATTTTAAATTTAGCCTTTTGGTTTTCTTTCTTTCATCTCTTTTATATATTTCTTCAAGTTCCAAATGTGAAAGATAGCAATGGGTTTTCTGCAAAAAGCATGGCTCCACCGACTTTACACAGGGAGACAACTCATTAAATATAGCCAGAGAAGGAAGCAAACTCTTCAAAACAAAGGACACATGAACTCAAACGTTCCATCCTGCCCAGGTCCCTGGGGTGTTCTGCTGGCTTAGCTCTTCCTGAACCCAGTCCAGTACTTCAGGACTTCAGGACTCAAAGGAATTTGCCCTGCTCTTGTGACAAGGACTCAGACTCTTCACTTTGCTTGCAAATATCTGGTGGGTGACTAAAAGTAGGACCAAAGCCTTGGCATCTCGCCTCCATTTGCATCCATTTTCTTTGCTCACATTCGATTTCAGGAACAAGGTCTGATCGATAAGCATCTTGGATGAGTCGCAGCTACTTCTCAGACCATAGCAACCTTCCTATCATGGACAAGACCCTGCCTGACCAATCCTGAGATAATGATGGAGGAGGCCATACTCCAAGGTCACCTGCTTTGGCAGTTGTGAAAAGCCTCCAGCTGTGCAAACTCCAAACCCTTGCTCTCATTTCCCTTTCTATAAAACCTCAAAGTCACTGTCAGCCTCTTGAAGATAGGGCTAAGGGCATGGGTCCCTTTGTCTTCCTGGGGTAGCTATGCTGATTAAAGTTCCTTCAAGAAATAAGTGACTTGCATGTGTTTACACCAGGGTATGCTATATCTACATATATGTTCTCTACAACATTATATCTGGCATGTTATATATATGCTCTCTAAAACATGTTTTAGAGATGTATGTATATATGTTTTAGAGATATATACAAATAAAACACATATTTATATGTGTTGTAGAGAGAAAATTGTCAATATTATTTGATAGGTATTTAGGTAGATGGTTAGTACATTCAACTCCCAATTATTGCTGAGATTAAATGATTCTGTACTATCCACAAAAGAGTAGGACAGATTAGCATGGAAGGAAAACATAGACAAAGGGGAAATTGAGGTATATGAGACATACATATGTGTGTGTGTGTGTGTGTGTGTGTGTGTGTGTGTGTATACTAGGGATTGAACTATGGGTGCTCTACCTCTGAGCTACACCCCTAGCCCTTTTATTTTTTATTTTGAGAGAAGGGTCTTGCTAAGTTGCTGAGGCTGGCCTTGAACCTGTGATCCTCTTGCCTCAGCCTCCTGAGTTGCTGGGTATAGGCATACGCCACCACACCAGGCCAGAAATTGAGTTTTATGCCTAATTAGAACAATATGGGTTTCTCCTGCCCCAGCTGAAATGGCAACCCATTGCTGACCTTAAAAACAACACTACCTTTAAAATCCTTACCTTGTTCAGAAAGAATAAGTCACGCTTGCTCTTGAGGTAGTTGGATAAGTTTCCGTATTTGCAGTATTCAACAATCACCATCAGGGGGCCTGCAGCCAAAACAGCACATTCTCAGCCCAGGAGCTCTTTGTCAGCCTCTGGCAGGTCTGAGGAACCTTACATCAACCTGTCTTTGTTTAGTTGGCCTAGGAAGGCTAACATCGAGAATTCTTCAGCTCAACCAGAGAAGAGGTTTTAAAAATACAATAAAACATGGATGGGGGCAGGAGGAGGGTAGCACAGGGGAAGCAGAAGAAAAGAGAAGGAAAAGAAGAGAGCCAAGCATGGTGGGACACACCTGTAATTCCAGGACTTGGAAGGCTGAGACAGGAAGATCACAAGTTTGAGGACAGCCTTAGCAACTTAGCAAGTCCCTATTTCAAAATTTTAAAAAGGACTGGGGGTATAGCTCGGAGGTAGAATGTTCCTAAGTTCAAAAGGCAAAGATCAGTCTCCTCTCCTCAAAGACAAGGAAAAACCCTCTGTCCATTAGCCAGACCCTGGCGAAAGGGGCGTCTGGTTACTATCACAACAGCCCCAGAGCTATTAAGGAGCTCCTACCCCCCCCCCCAGGTAGAAAACAGGCTCCCTGGCCTGTCTCTCCCCAGCAGCAGGACAGCCTGGGGGTGTCTGAACTGAGTTTCCCTTTGGGCTCTTGAGGTTGGAAAGCAGAGGGCTGCAAACTATTTGGAAAGTATCTGGGAGCTCACAGTTTTGACTTTGCAGGCCAACCAAAAACTGCATTCTGCCCTTGACACCTGGAAACAGCCCTTGTTAATCCAACCCAATGGCATGACTGTGTTCCAGGAAAACTTCATGAACACAGAACTTTGAATTTCACGTGCTTCACATGTCGCAGAATACTATTCTTTTTCACCTCACCTATTTACAAAAGTCAAAGGATGGTAAGCCCACAGGCTGGTGGTTGTTGGCCTACCCCTGCTTTAATGGAAGCGAGCTGTGGGGAGGAGGCCCAGATGCCTCGCGGGTACCGGGTGGAGCCCTGAAGGCCTTTCAACCCTGCTTCTCCTCCCCCTGCAGCATAAAGGACCACTTCCAGGTCAAGGCAGGAGTTCTCAGGAGCTGCTCCAGTGGGCTGCATGTCAGGAACCAGCACTGAACCTCTGTGAGGAGAGGGTCTGGCGCTCTCCTTGGAAGCCCACCAAGGCCAGAGCTCATCTAAGTAGGGTGGTTTTCTGTTACTATGAGGACTTTGATGGTTTTATTCTTTATTCATTTTTGTGGTACTAGGGATTGGACCCAGGGGCACTCTATCGTTAAGCTGTATCTCTGGCCCTTTTTTTTTATTTTGAGACAGGGTCTTGCTAAATTGCTAAGGCTGAACCTGCAATCCTCCTATCTCAGTCTCCCAAGTCCTGGGATTACAGGATTATCCCACCATGCCCAGCACCCCAACATACATTTTAAAACCAGCAAAACTGGCCAGGCACCTGTAATCCCAAGACAGGAGGATTGCAGGTTTGAGGCCAGCCTCAGCAACTTGGCAAGAACTTTAGCAACTTAGACCCTGTTTCACAACAAAAAATAATTTTTAAAAAAGGGCTGAGGGTGTAGCTTGAAGGTATAGTGTCCTTGGGTTCAATCCCTAGTAAATCCTGACAGCACCTTCTGTTTTCTAGGATTCCATGACTGAAGTTGTTTCCAAAGCTTGTGTCTCCCACCTATGAGGAAGAGTCAGCAAATCTGGGTGTTTGGGGTGCAGCAGTCTGCTTCCCTTCCCCAAAGGCTTCCATCCTGCATGGAGCTCAGAGGTGTGCATGGAAGTGACTGGTCTCAGTGGTCAGTTTTATAGGAATAGAGCTGAGGCGAACAATGAAGTACCCAGGCAGGAGCTTGAGAAAAGCTCATCAAGGGGTAATGGAGAACAAGTGGGGTGGTGCCAGGCTATTAAAACCCCATTTCTGGCCTCGCCAGCTCTTTCTACTTATGGACGCTCTAGCAGCAGGTCTTCCTGTATTCCTTTAACCCATTCCTTTTGTTGGGGGCTTGGGGAACGTTTACACACACAGTTTCTTTGCACCTGCCTTTCTGGCTCAAGCAATAACTGCATGTCTACACCCAAGCACTGACTTTGCCGTGGAGGAAGAAAGAAAGACCTGTAAGAACACGCCAGAGCCTTTGTCACAGGGCACAGCCGAACTGCCACTCAGCCCTGGGGAGGCCTGTGTCTGCTTGGCAGATCTGAAGGGAGCCCCTTCTGCTGATCTCCTGCATTAAATCCTCTTGGGGGTCCCACCAGTAGTGAATCATCCCTTTGTGTGCAGCCTTTTACACTTTTACACTTTGGCCTGAGAGAAAAATGCCCTCCACTTGACCCAGAGCCCGAGAAAGGAGATCTGAAAGGGAGTCTTTCACTTCTGAATCTTTATTTTATCTAATTAATGTTTTTGTGTGTGGTACTGGGGATTGAACCTAGGAGAATTCTATCTCTGAGCTACATTCTCTGAGCTATTTTATTTTATTTTGAAACAGGGTCTCGTTAAGTTGCTGAGGCTGGCCTCCAACCTGTGATCCTCCTGTCTCAACCTCCCAAGTCCTGAGATTACAGACATTGCTATTGTGCCCAGCTTGATTCTTTAAATTAATTGTACTGGGAAGGCATTTCTGGGATGGGGTTGCCCTTAAATGGATAGACTGTCTCTCCTAGACCTGTTGAGAGGACGTTTTCCTGGATGCAAGAAGAACAGGGGTGGAGAAGAATGTCTGAGACATAAAGCAGCCCTCTGGTCTTTACCTCCTTGCTTGGTGCAGGCTCCCAGCAGGTTCACCACGTTCAGATGGTGGCCAATGTGGGTCAGGATCTTGAGTTCAGTCATGAGAGCTTTGTACTCGCTGGCTGTGGCCCCCTCTGTGTGAGAAGCAAGGAAGAGTCAGGGCGACAGGACAATGGGGTTCCTTCCGCCGGAAGCGGCATTCTACCCTCCTTGTTTGTCTACGTTTGACCGGTTGCCTCCTTAACTTCCCCACATTCTGCAGAGAGGCCAGGTCTCCAGACTGTTTTCATTGCTCCTATCCTCCTGAGCCAACATCCTTTCCCTTCCAGGGAGGCCCAGGGCAGCGCAAGGGTTAGTCACTGAGCATTTCCTCTTGGTGGGGGTGGCTCTGTTGAGCAATGTGCTGACTCAGAGCAGGGCACCTCCTGAAAGCACCTTCCAGAGGCTTCTCTCTGCAGAAACAGGTGCAACAAGAACCAGCCAGGTGGGGGTGCACCCATACTGTCTCTCTCACTCTCCCCTGCTGGGGAGTCACAGTGCAAAGGGCTTATGAGTGCAGGGCAGCTGCTTCTGTAAACATCTTGGCAATGTGTTATTTTCTCCCCCTACCCTTTCATTCCTGGAGTTCATAGGGTTATCTCAGGTTGTGAAAATACACAGCGTCTGACTTCAACTCCATCCTCACAGATGAGCAACATCTGCCCAAGGATTAGCGGTCTTGAGCCTAAATTGCATGAGTTCTGTTTGCTCTTAGCGGCTAGTTTCTGAAGCACTTAATATTTAAAAGTTATTTTTTAGAAGCTGGGCATGGTGCCACATGCCAAGAATTTCCCAGTACTTGGGAGGCTGAGACGGAAGGATTGCAGGTTCGAAGGCCAGCCTTAACAACTTAAGCAAGACCCTCAGCAACCTAGTGAGACTCTGTTTCAAAATAAAAACTGATAGGGTTGAGGATGTAACTCAGAGGTAGGATGCCCCTGGGTTCAATCCCCAGCTACACACACACACACACACACACACACACACACACACACTTTTCTAGAAATATAAAAGTCAAATAATGTTGTTGTTAAAATATTCCAACAATAGCTCTGGAAAAGGAAGGGGTAGGGAGTTCAGTGATGGAGCATGTATGTAACATTTGCAAGATCCTTGGCACCAAAGAACAAGCAAAACAAAAAAAGATACTGAGTTAAAGGATACAAAATAAAAAGTGTGAATCACTCTAATCTTCTTACCTTGGCCACTTGACAGTGGCCACTCTTAATAGTTTGTGGCTCAGATCTTTTCCTACAAGCATATATAAGTATACCTAATGAAAGGTCATTTTGGGGGGAATTTACATAATGGGATTTCATGTTTGGGTCCCCCCCTTTTAGCATATCAGAGATTATTTTTATTCCTTTTACTTGATTAATGCTGTTTGTGACATGCAGATTGTCTAGTTTTTCTGCTATTACAAATAATCCTATAATAGAAAGTCTGTGTATAATCTTTGTGCACATGTGCAAGTAGTTTTTGTAGGACAGAGTCCTGGAAGAAGGTCAAAGGTATTTGCACTGAACATTGTGTTAGATACTGACACGGTACTTCATAAGCACAAAATCATTTTTTAATAATAACCAGATAAACTCTAGGAGCCTCCCAGTGGGGTAAGGAGTTGGCTCATAGTAGACACTCAAAGCGTATTTTTGGATACATAAACAATACGATTGCTCTTCTCATTTCAGACATGAGTGTAAGGTCCAAAAAGGTTCAGCTTTTTCTCAGGGACACTTTGAAGGAGATTTTGACTAATGGCCTTGGTCTCATATTCTTCCCAAGACAGATGACCAACCAATTTAAGCAAGAAAGCTGAATGAAAATGTATTTTTAGAAATTTTATGGAGTGGGTGATTTGGAAATCCTTTTCAACCAAAGCTGACAGGAAAAAAAAAAGATACGCGTTTGTAAAGCTATCACATGTATGATTTCTACATGATTCTGTATTATATAGAAAAGATTCTCTGAGCCTTTAAAAAAGACTTCAAGGTCCCAGTACTTGGGAGGCTGAGACCAGAGGATCCGGGTTTGTGGCCAGTCTCAGCTACTTAGTGAGGCTCTCTGCAACTTAGTGAGACCCTGTTTCAAAATAAAGAATAAAAAATAGGACTGGAGGTGTAGCTCAGAGGTGGAATGCCCCTGGGTTCAATCCCCAGTACCGCAAAAAAAAAAAAAAACCCAAAAAACAAGAAAAACAAACAAACAAAAACCTCAAAGCAGACTCTTTTTCTTTCCAACTCATCAGTTCTTCCAAGCATTTGTGCCGCTTGGCACAGAGGAGAAGCCGGGCTCTGCTGCTCAGATGTTCCATTTCTAGGCAGGGCCACAGGTGGGGTGCTGGAGGCTCAGCAGAGCAGAGCAAACATCAGCCTCGCTTCCAGGCACAGTGTGTGGTAGTAGACAGGGAAATGGACCTGCTGGTGGAGGGGATGCTTCCAGATTCAGTGGCAGCTGAGCTCTGGGTAGAATCCTGGCCCCCATAAAGTAGGCCAGGATCATTTGCAGGATGTGGGAGCAATGGATCAATTCCAGGAGACCAGGACTCTGCAGTTCCTCTTTCGTGGTACTGTGGTATGAGGGACAGTAATTCAGTCAAAGCTGATGCAGACCTTACTGTTTCTGCCCCGAGTAGCCATGCCACCTTGCAGAGACCACGTAACCTTTTGGGCTATGTTTCCTCATTTACAAACTAGGGATAATGATTTTTACTTCATAAGGCTATTGAGAGAAAATAAGAAAAATAGCAGTTTCATGTGGTTCAACCTAATATATATATATATCCTATGGTGGTGGTCATAAATCATACTATAATCTTGCTTTCCCTTTCATTGCTTTACAGAGGAATAGCATCCTTTAACGCTAGAAAGATATACTTTGATTTTTCTTTTTTTTTTTTGCGACACTGGGGATTGAACTCGGAAGCATTCTACCTCCAAGCTACATCCCCAGTCCTATTTTTTATTCTTTATTTTGAAACAGGTTCTCACAAAGTTGCAGAGGGCCTCACTAAGTAGCTGAGGCTGGCCATGAACCTGCAATCCTCCTGTCTCAGCCTCCCAAGTACTGGGATTACAAGAGTGCACCATGCCTGGCTCTTTTTTTCTTAATTTCTTTTTTTTTTTGCAGTACTGGGGATTGAACTCAGCGGCATTCTACCTCCAAGCTACACCCCCAGTCCTATTTTTTTTATTCTTTATTTTGAAACTGAGTCTCACTAAGTTGTGGAGTGCCTCACTAGGTAGCTGAGTCTGTCCGCAAACCCGGATCCTCCGGTCTCAGCCTCCCGAATGCTGGGATTACAAGTGTGCGCCATCACACCCGGCTTTTTTTTCTTAATTTCTAAAGAGGAAATGTTTTATGGTTAGGGCTTGACAGTATAAAATAGTTTAAAGTTCTGATCAGCTAAGCTTTCTAGTTTTACTTTCTAGTTGTGGTCAGTCCAAGTGAAGCCTCTGGGACTTTTGACATGCAGCTAAGTTTCCATGACAGTGTCACAGTGGATCATGTCAACACTTTGAACCTCTGGTTACAATGGGCATATGTCCCTGGTAGTACAGTCTAAGATGTGAGAAGAGAGAGACCTTGAGGTGACAGCAATCATTTTCCCAGGGATAGTTTTGAAATGTTCCATGGACAAGGTTTATTCTGAGAGAGTACAGGCCTAATCTAAAACTCCTGGAGCAAAGGGCTTCTAGCAGTAGAAGAAAGTGACGTGGCCAGAGCAGAAATAGCTTGTGTTTATCCCTGAGCTTTATTCAACTTGCACCAACATGTGAAGGATGCAAGAAGGAGGGTCAGAGGAAAGCGAAGCTATGACACACATACCTTTCAGCATTTTCACAGCTACAGTCCGGCAAGTGGGTGACTTCTTAATGCCAAATGCAGATGCTTGAACCACTTTCCCAAAAGCCCCTCTTCCAAGGGATTTGCCTACAAGGAAGAGAAGATGTTGGTTTATGAGTAAAGCCAGCAGGCTGAGTTGAAGTCTTTTTCAGGAAGGAAATACCTTTTCCTATGTGCTACGTGAGGCATGTAGCTTTGAACGGGATCTCCCATGAACTGGCCCCAAAGGAGACATAATCAGGGGCATGCTTCTGGGGTCCTTCCTCTCAGCTCTTGCCTCTGCTCTGAGGCCCCAACAGCCATCAGGGCTAGGGAAGGTATTCAGGGAAGGTAGAGGGCCAGTTTCTTTTTTCACTTCTTTCCCTCAACGGGGAGACTCTACCAAATGCTGCGTGGTCTCTTCCATTGTTTAATAGCATCATCACAAGAAGACTTCTCTATATACAACTTAAGCCCCTTTTCTTGCCACTTAAGGTCATTTCTTCTATTTTTTTTTTCAGAAAAAAAGGGGAGGGATCAACAATAGTGGCTACTGCTATGGCTTATAATAATGCTTTATAACCTAAAAACAAACAAACAAACAAACAAACACTAAGCCATTTCTCAGCCTTCCTTGCCAGGCAGATAATCTCTGGAAATTACTCTAGATGGCCATTTCAAATCTTCCTGGGTCAGCACAAGAGCCTGTCAGCCCCTGGTAGCAATTTGTTCCAAGCCAGAGAGGTGGGGGCCAAATGTATAAAGCAGGATTTCTTTTGAGTACCCATTATGTTACACTATAGTGGCAGTTAATGAGTTTCTTTCCCCACCCTTGAATGAGCCAAACTTGACTTAGAGAGGCAAGGGGGCTGTCTGAATCTCATAGTACCTCACCTGGTTGCACGATGTAGAGAAGTTCCCCCGTATAGTTAGGCAGAATGGAGAACAGCATTTGGAAATTTCAGGGATGCCCAAAGCGAGGCTCAGAGAGTCATAAGTAACTAGCAGGCCCTGTGGGATGCAGCCTGCGAGACCGATGCTCTCGGGGGACAGCACCCTCTAAAACTCCTCAGCCACCTTTACACCGGTGACTTTCTTTTGCACCATCAGGAAACACAGCTAAATGGAACCCAGAGACACAGCGTGCCTCCAGCATGGCATGTTGAAAGAAGAGTGAGCCAGAGAGGCCTCTCTCTGGGGGGAAACTATAAGCAACAACAAAACATCACCAATCCAAAGTAAGTCCTGACAGAATGTTAAATTGATACGACCCCCGCTTTCCCAACCAAGTTCTGTTTCTTTTTCTGCTTGATAATGTGCCTTCAGTTAATTAACCTTCCTTCCTCCCTTCCTTCCTCCTGCTCCAGTCCCTTCCCCCAAAGGATATATATATATATATATATATATATATATATATATATATATATATATATATATATATTTTTTTTTTTTTTTTTTCTTATAAGGTTTGTAATCAAGCTTTCCTGCTTCCTTGTCATATTAGAGCCTCTGTGGTTTTATGTGCAGCTGCTCAGGGACAAAAATGTTTTCACCTTGCCTCTGCTCAGTATCATCTGCTGCCCACCATCCCTAGCAGTATTCAGTAAGGTTGGTTCTGGTCTCCATTGGAATTGTGACAGTATCTGCATAACTATCTCTCTGTGTCCCTCTCACAGGGATGTGCTCTGCTTTTTTTGGGGGGGGGGCAAGGTAGAGATGACAGGGTTTCTTCTTCCAGTCAAATGTGCACTGAGCCAGGTGGTGGTGCATATCTGTAATCCCAGTACTTGTGAGGCTGAGATAGAAGGATTGAAGGTTCAAGGCCAGCCTCGGCAACATTGCAAGACTCACAGCAACTTAGCAGAGACCTTGTTTCAAAAGAAAGAAATGAAAAGGGGGGAGGGGTAGCTTGAAGGTAGAATGCCCCAATACCACCACCACAAAAAAAAAAAAAAAAGAGCGCACTAGTGGTGATTACTGAACATTGTTCCTTCTAGGGCATGCACCCAGGCAGATTTACAGTCTCTCTAAAGTTGTCCGAGAAATAGCCAGAACAAGAACCTCTTTAGAATACAAAAGCATCCAGCGGGCCCTGAAAGCACTGCATGTGGCAATCCCAAGGGGGAAGGGCTCTGGAAGATGTTTTGTCCATTTGGTAAAATGGGTCCATTTGGGCTGAAAGTTTAGTCCTTACTTTAGGGTAAAGGAACATGTTTTCTTTCTGCAGTGCCTCTACTATCTAATAGGCGAAGTGTCCCCAGCCTGTGAGATAGCAGGATAGTGTCTGTACACACTCCTGGGACTCTGGCTTGTCCAGGGCACACAGAATCTGTTCCCTGTGCATGACTTCCACCCCCACGCATTCCCTCCTCAGCCGTCATAACACGCTTTGTTTTAACAAGTGTTCAGGGCTCAGCATCTGTTGATGAGAATACACTGGTTCTCACTTGGCCACTCACAGTCTTTTCATTTATACTCTTGGAAGCTGACTGACTGCTGCTTCATAAAACAGCATGAAGCTATTACAGACTGTTTAATCATACGTTGTGTGGAATCCTTTTGCAGACCTGTGGTTCCAGTTTTGGGGAGCCCGGTCACACTGGACTTGACCTTCTCCCAATTCGATCCTTCTTTTCCCTTGAAATTCTCCTCAGTGTTGCCTGGAATGTCACTAACTAGCTCAGAAATGTGTTAGGTCATTGTCATGCTATGCAAGGACACGGGAATCTCCTCCAAGAATGTCCGGGGCCAGCCAGGACCCCCAGCCACTCTGGGGAGGATGTGGGGCCATAGGAGCTGAGCCCCTCTCTGGCATTCAGGGAAGTCTGGTCTCACAAGATGTAGCCACCCCACCTTTTTTTTTTGCACTTGCTAAATTCCAGACTCCCTGTATAGTTTCCCATATTAGGTAATTCTGCCCTTAAATTATTTTCCAGTAGAAAGATGCAAAGTCAGACATAATCAAAACTTCTGCAAGAAGTTTATAGGTGCTGAATTCTCTTCTGGGGGTTAATGAGGAATTTGAAAAAGCCGGTAGAGCGTTCCTTTTGTTCCTGGATTTCAGGAATCGCAATGGTTGTAAGACCTCTAACCCAAGCGCCAACTGTATCCATCTGTCACATACCATGAGTTCTGACTTCCTACACTAGGGCTGCTCAGAGTAACTAACAGAAGAGACGCAGCTGAAATCACCACTCGATCTATGTAGTTCTCTGCATTTCCAGCCCCAGTATAACTCTGCCCTTCAAACCAGTTTTTTCTCTCAATTGATGTAGACATAATCTTGGTTCCTTTCACTTGCCAGCCATCACTTCAAATTGCTTTCTGTCATTTATTTGGCTTACAAACCCAAGAAGTCTTGGGCCTCCTTGCTCCCACGTTAATCAGAGGCACATTCCTCCACGCCCTGCAGCCACACTGTGCATTGAGAGGCAGGGTTAGCAGACAGGACACGCTCTCTCTCTCCCCCATCAGAGACACCCAAATGGACAGCAGCCGACTCATAGCATGTGGCAACTCTGGACAGGAGAATGATAAGAAAGATTGTCAGCAAGGAGAATCACCTGGACTGAGCCCCAGGAAGTTGTGGGAGATGGGCTAGTAATCTCCCTTGATGTGCTGTGGATCAGAGTGATTCTGGGGAGGAGTGAGGGGATGGGAGGAAAGTGTCTATGTCCTGTCCTGGAAGAAGCATGTTTGATTGTGGTTGATAACTCTGGAAAGCAACGTGGCCTGAGAATGGCTCATGATTATGGAAAACTGATTCCATGTTTCCTGCCAAGGCCACTGAGGGGCTGGTCTAGCTGCCATGTAATTTAGACTTGCAGAAGGAACTCATCTAGTGTGCCACCTGCCCTTAACTTCTCTTAATTGAGTTGAGTTCTTTTTACCCCTGTCAGCAGCCATGGTTGGCTTTCTCCCGTCTCTCCAGCTTTTAACTGATTTCCAAGCTTTTCTCCCAAGCCACAAAGAACCTACTCCCAATGCTGTCCTTTCTCAATGTCAGCAGAAACATTTCAAGACCCAGGAGAAAAGTAAGAAACACCACTTTTCCCTCTCAGTCCCCCATTTGTACCCTGATATAGCTTGTACATGGGGAGAGGGGTCAAGCCATTGGATTTGGAACAGAAGGCTCCTCACCCCGAGAGTCACAAGCTCCGGGAACACTGGACCTACAATCTGTTTTCCTAGTTCTAACCACTAATGACTCTAGCATACACAGAAGCGATTGGAAAACTTTCAGAAGCCACAGTCCAAACATTCTGGGTTGGAGCAATTGAGGCTCCAATTGTTTTGTAGCACGGCAGGCTGGAGGCTCCAGCGCATTGTGACGTCCAAACCAGGGCAACCGGGGGTACACGGAGGGAAAGCACGTTTGCCTGCTATTTACAGCATCTACCCAACCTGGAAAACAAGTCTCTACAAAAGTGAAACTCCCGTCATCCTCCTAAGGCCTTCTCTGGGCATTTCCAGCACTCCAGGAGACTCAAAGGAGGCCATGTGGAGACCTGCACAGATGGACGTTTGGCTCCACATCCTCTGAGGGTACCAACTCTTGCAAAATGTTTGATTCCGCTGTTCTTGGCCATCCTGCATGACGTTCTGGGTCATGTGTGTCTACCTCCTCAAAAGTTTGATTATTTAAGAGTGCCTGCATGTGTAAGGCTCCGGTGGGAGCTGATCTCTCCACCTTTTCTCATCTACTTTTTGCATCTCTCTCCAGACCAGCCCTTTGAGGCCTTTAAGTTCCTGGGGCTTAGGCCAGTGTCTGCTGCTCAGTGATGGTGCTTAGTAACTATTGAAGGAACACACAGGTGCTCTCTTGTCCCTTTGTCCTATTGTCTCAGCATCCCTGTGCCCACCCCCTTGCTAGTTTGTGGGCAGTGGGAGGGGAGAATCTGAGGTCTTGGCTACTTTTGCATCCTTCAAAGCAAAGTGTTTTGCATGCACTGATGCTCAGATAGGCTCATGCATCAGTTGCACAGATACGTTACCCAGTTTGAGTCTCTCCCGGGCAAACTCCCACTTGCTGGCATCGTAGGGGAGCCGCTCACATTGCTCATCCAGGGGAACTTCGTCTGGGTCCACGATGATCGATAGGTAGTCAGTTTTTATCTCTGAAGAAGACTGAGAAAGAAAAAGACCTCAAAGTCATGTATACGCAAACCACTTTAAAGACTTCAGGTGTTCCATTGGAAACAATATTTGGCACTGTCTTCTGTTTGGGATCACTTGATTGGAACTGGGTGGTCAGGTGCAAAGGGGGCACCATAGCTCTCTCCCCTTGAGTTTGTCATTTCCATGAGATAGCTCCTTATTATTCCCACATGGTATTTCTATAGTGCTAGTTCCACCAGCCTATCTTGGACAAAATGCACTCAAATTCTCCAGTGACCTTATGCGTCATGCTTGTTCTGAAACAATTATATGATAGTTTTTCTAAAAAATGCAAAGCATTTTTATGTAATCATTCCAAATGGTGACTAAAAATAGCTTTTCTTGGCCATTCTGCACAAGCAGGAATGTACATTACATAGGGCCAGCAGGCGGGTGTACTGTGGTTTTTCTACATTTGCAAGAAAGGCCAGAGTGACAATGTAAATCCAGGATTCCCCAGGGCAGTAAAAGCACCTTCCTTCCTGCCTCCCTGCCCCCCTCCTTCCCTCCTCCTCTCTTTCCTTCTTGGATTAAATCTAGGGACATTCTACCTCCAAGCTACACCCCTAGCCCTCTTTATTTATTTGAAACAGGGTCTTGCTAAATTGCCAAGGGTCTTGCTGAGTTGATGAGGCTGGCCTTTAACCTGTATCCTCCTGTCTCAGTTTCCCAGTATTGGGATTGCAGGTATGTGCCACCACACCTGGGTAGTGAAAGCATATTTCTTATGAAGTGTTTACATTTAACTCAAAAGGCTGGAGCTTATAGTTGCCTCCACTACTAGAAAAGAGTATAGAGTCTATGGATGAGATTAGAATAAGGCTTACCTTCAGTAAGAAATGGAAGTTGATTGTTTGAAAGGCCCAGGAGTCAGTATGATATAAGCCTTACATACAGCCTCATTTGGTTATTGACAGGGTACCAAATGAGTAAGGCTGCCTCTGTTTCGAAGTGCTTATTTTCTTGGTAATACAAATCGAGCCCATAAAGTACCCTTTATGTCAGATTCCTACCACCAGATGTATTTTCTGTTTGTGGGCAGATTTTCAGAATCAATGGCTGCATTTCTGTGGCCAGGCTGTCAGGCAGGACAGAAAGGAAGCATGCTTTCCCAGAAATCTCTGGCCTATGTGTTCATAAGCTTCATGTAAATGAGGCTGGGGGCCTCCTATGGGGATGGGACCTGGGGTGGAGAAGACAACCTCCCCATACATACCATTCCACACCCACCACATTCTTCAGCCTCTTCCAGCTCACCCCATCCATCACTCCCATCACTTTCCTTCTCACACAAATTATCACTAAATCTGTCAGATAGCTTGAAGCAGAAAGGTTTGCCTGGCTTCCATAAAGGGTGGAAATCCAAGATACAGAGCTGGTTTGTCACTAGCTCCATTTGTCATTGGTGTTAGCCTCAAAGGGCCCACCAGGCTGGAAGCCTGTAGGAGAGCTTAAATTCCTATACAGGGCATTGGGTGTTCATGAAAGAAGCTGCTGAGTAGCTCTTATGACTGACCTTTTCAATGCCAAATATAGTATCTCTTTTTTGTGGTACTGGGGATTGAACCCAGGGTCATTCTACCTCTGAGGTATACCCTGAGTCCTTTTGATTTTTTTTTTTAATTTGAACAGGGTTTCATTAAGTTTCTGAGGCTGGCCTCGAACCTGTGATTCTCCTGTCTTGGCCTCCCAAGTCCTGGGATTACAGGTGTGTGCCACCTCACCTGGTTTTTCAATCCCCAATAGAGCCAAGGCCATGAAGGCCAGTCTTCAGTCCTTGAAGGGCACAGGACAGCTGGAACCTGGTGAAGGACATCTTGGATGTATGCAGGAGGTGTGGGGACATTGGAAGAGGCAGGAGAACAGGCCACTGGAGATGGTCCCCAGGTGGCACCAATGGAATTTCATGGTTTATCTCAGTAGGGTAGAGAGGAAACACCAGGCAGACCTTAAGTGAGGGCTTGGAGGTGAGTGTGATAGTTGAATGTTTATTCTTTCAGCCGACAGTAACACTGAGCAGCTCTAGGGGCTTGGCATTGAGTCACAGCTCAACCTCAGCTCAACCTCAGACCAGCCACAGTTGCTTAGCCCTGCCAAGCCTAGTGTCCTTATCTGTAAGATAGTGATGATAATGGTACTTATCTCAGGGGGTTGTTGTGAATATCAAATGACATAATGCATGTAGAGCTATTGGGTAGGGTCCTGGTTTATAGGAAGCATTGGTAAATGTTAGCTATGATTTTAACACTGGTGTTTGCAGAGTGGGGATAGAAAGATAAAATACATTTTTTATCAGTGAGAAATTTACATTGTGGTTACCCCATTTACACTGTGGAAACCCCATGGAACTTTTTTTTTTTTTTTTTTTTTTTGGTACTAGGGATCTACCTCCGAGGTACAGAGACACACCCCCGGACTTTTTATTTATTTATTTTTATTTCAAAACAGGAATCTCACTGAGTTGCTGAGGGTCTCTCTAAGTTGCTGAGGCTGGCCTTGAGCCTGTGATCCCCCTATCTCAACCTCCCAAGTACTGGGATTATGGGCATGCACCATCATGCCCCAACTGGAAATAGTTTTTTGAAATTTATTCCTCTTTGCTCCCACAAACAAGTTTTAGAGGCACTCTGGGGGATAATGATCTCTTGCTTCCCATCAACATTTCACAGAATTTTCTAAACAGAAGGGATCTCTGCACCGTGGTCTCAGCTTACCATTCCAGTCTCATTTCTACTATCTTCCTACATGCTGAGTAGCTGCACTGTTCCCCCAATCTGGAATGGGATTCAGGCTGTGTTTTTCTGCTACTTTCCTTCTAGCCATAGCCTTCAAGTCTTCCTCGAGCATTGTTTTCTTGGAGGTTATTTCTTCCTCTCTCTTCCTTTGAACACTTCTAGCTTATGGAGGAGCAAGCTTGGCTTTTGCTTGATATATTTCCCTATGTGGTCTGTTTCATGGTTCTAAACTATTTTCAGGCCTTGTAAAGCAGTGGCCTTAATATTTCATCACTCAAAGGCAATTACTACATCGCTCAGGAAAAAGCCTGGTGTCACACATTTACCCATGAGAGTGGCCACTAGTCTGGCCAAGCATAGCAACTCTATCAAATGCGTCTTAGGGGTCTGCATCTGAAGGCTGACGTCTACCGGCGTGGTTCAAAGCCAAGTTCCAATCATAGTGACCTGGGCCAGTTACTTTACCTCTCCCAGCCTTAGTTTCCTCTCTGTAAAATGGGAATAATATCTTCTTCTTTGCATTTGGGGAAGGATTAACTGAGAGACTGTATAAATAACTTCCCACAAGATCCCACACGTGAACAAGGGTTAATCTTTAGAAACTGTGGAAGCCTCCTTGACCTCTTTCAAATCCTGCTGATTCTATCTCTGAGCTACACTCCCAGACCTTTTAAAATTTGAAATAGGATCTCAGTAAGTTGCTAAAGGTCTTGCTAAATTGCTGAGACTGGCCTCGAACCTATGATCCTCCTGTCTCAGCTTCCCAAGTCCTGGGATTACAGGTGTATGCCACCATGCCCAGGTCAAAATAATTTTTTCCTAACACGTAATCTGTCACACTTACCACCCCAACCTTTTGCATCCCTCCCCTCCCTGAGGCTCGCTGTGGCTTTTAGAATTCGACTTGAATTCCTTACCATGGCCTACAAGGCTTGGCCAGGCTTTGCAGCCTGCTCCTGGCCTTGCCAGCTTTGGTTGACACCTTCCTGCCCCTTGTTCTCACCACCAGAGTCCTGCTGTCCCTCTGCCAGTCCCTTACTGCCTTCTCCTTCCTGGCCCCAGCTCAGATCTGTGGTTCTTTCTTCCTAAAACACTTTCCCCTCTGTTCTGTGCCTGAGAACCCCTCTTACACAAGTTTGGTCAGCCAACTCTTAGCAAATTCAGGATGCAATTTGATAATAGTGTGGCTAATTCAAGACGCTCCTCTCGCACTGCACACTGGTGTCTGCTCTCCACCGTCACCAGGGGGTCTGGGGCAGGGCCTGGCGCTAGCAGTGAACATCTGAATGAATGCTGGTCTTCCCATTCAGTTGCAGAGCAGCAGGTCCAAGTGCAGGCCTAACTGTGGAACTCTCATGTTGTGACTCCCATCGTGGGAACTTAGTGTTCTAAAACCCAGACTGTGTGGAACAAGTGTCCTTGTTTGTATGTCCATGATATTAAGGGAGCCAAGTCAGTGGTGGGTCTTTATTTTGCCTTTCCTTGTATTTCTCCACAGAGAGTGGGGTTAAGATGATGTCTTCCCAGAACACATGCTAAGTTTAATTTACAGACTATCTCACAGCTGGGAGTGCAGTTCTGTTGGCAGAGTTCCTGCTTAGCATGTGCAAGGCCCAAGGTCTAAACCCCAGCACCACAAGACAAAACAAAACAAAAGGTTCAATTATACATTTTCTAGATGGAAACCATCCCTTCTGTTCCTGAAAAATATTCGTCTCATTGTTCTAGCTTTTCTTTTGAACACTCCACATTGTGGTTAGAGACATTTGAATGGTCTTGTTTTTAGAGTTCCAACATTTGTTCAGTGCTTGTTCTAGATTGCAGACCAGGCAGGTTAGAATATCGTAGAGAACATTATCTGATTTTTTTTTCCTATACTGAAGATTGAACCCATGTGTATCCTACCATTGAGTTACACTCCCAGCCCTTTTAAAACTCTATTTCAAGATAGGGTCAGGCTGAGTTGCTGAGGATCTTGCTAAGTTGCTGAGGCTGGTCTTGAACTTAGGACCCTCCTGCCTCAGCCTCCCGAGTGTCACTGGGATTACAGGCATGTGCCACTGCACCTGGCTCTGATATGTTCTTACCCTTTTCAGTTTTCTGATAAAGAGTGTTAACAGGAGCCAGAAGAGGGTCGCAGCCACGCAGGTACACGTCAGGGTGACCAGCTCCAGGTTAGACTTGTCTGAGGTTCCTGGAGAGAGAAAAATCACCAACATGCTGCTAAAAAGACACACCACGCTTTTGGGCTTTGTGATTTCATAAAAGGCCAGAGTCTCTAAGCTTTTCCTCCTAGAGATTGAAATCTGCTGGTACAGAATGAGCCTCAAAGATGGAGGCTGACCTAAGACAGAGGCTGACCTTCTGAGGCAGGTGGGGTGCTTAGTATCACCATAATGAACTCACAAATGAAAGACTTTCTAGAAATTGTGCTGTTGAATGTATAAACTTTGTAATACCAGAGATAGCTAATTAAAAATCAGAGGAGAAATTAAAAATTGGGAAAAATTAAGGCAGGAACAAGAACCCATTAAAGTGCTAAATCTGGAAGATGTTAGATCTCCCTGATGGGTTTAGAGGAAATTCTAAAGAAAAAGAAAAAAAGGGAGAGAGAGAGAGATAGAAGATCTCTACTGGGACTCACAGGATTCTTCAAAGTAAATTTCCCAAATAAAAATAAGACTCAAGGCCTGTCACGATCACGTCTTGCTCCTTTTGGAGCAGCCAGTCTGAACCACCCTTGGTCCTGCTTCCTGCATCCGGGCTCTATCTCTGTCCTCAGCAGCAGCGGCCTGCAGGGGCTAAGGTGAAAAGAGGTGATGGCTAGACCTGGATCCTTCTCAGTAATCTCATTTCCCAAGATCACAGACATCAAAAGCTGAGCACTGTTCCTCCCAGACCAAAAAGAAAAGATATGAAGCATTCAAGTGATACCTCTGAGAAGGAAGGAGATACTGGAATTTGTAAAAGAATAGTGCAGTGGGATCCTGTATATCGATTCCAGTGGATACTTTCCCAGGAATTCGAAGTAATGCCCTGATCCTTTAACTTCATTTAAAAAAGACAGATTTATATTCAGAGAGTCCAAGAACAAGTGAACTTTTTTTCCTTTTAGAAAGGCTGATGTAGCGGAGGATGTCATTTGCAAAGCAGTTATGATGATGATGTGCCAGGCGCTCACGCTCTGTGAAGTAGGTGGTAATTTCCTAAGTGCTTTGTCTGGTGGGTCTTGGTTTCAGTTCAATGAAGATGTGTTGAGTCCTGCTATAGTGTGGGAGGAGGGGTGCTGGAGGAGACAGGGAGATGAAGAAGAGGAGTTGCCACTTCCAAGAAGCCCATTCCAGTCTAACCCAGAGACTTAAAGCAAATGCAAAGAAATTCGATGTTTATAAAGCTTCAGAGAACCAGATGTGGTGGTACATGTATGTAATCTCAGTACTTGGGAGGCTGAGACAGGAGACCTCAGCAATTTAACGAGATCTTGTTTCAAAATAAAAAGTAAAAAACTGTACTGGGGTTGTGGCTTGGAGGTAGAATACCCCTGGGTTCAATCCCCAGTAACACCACCACCACCACCACCACTGCCGCCACCACCACCACCTGAGGTTGCAGAGTCTAATGATTTTGGAAAAGGTAGCATTTGAAATGGATTTTGATCTGATCTGCAGAGATAAAGATGAGGAGGACATTGCAGGCAGTGGGAAGGGTAAGTAAAGACCCAGGTCAGGGGAAGCACAGGGAGCCCATGGCAGGGTGAAGAGACACAGGACAGGGCCAGAGCCCAGAGGACTCTGAACACCTGCGTGATGGTTGGCACCACATGTTGCAGCTGGCAGTTGGAGCCAGGAAAGGTTCCCTGAATCAGAGCAGACACACATGGCAGACACTTGCAGATAGCAAAACAGTAATCCTTATTAAGTGCTTTTTGTTCTAGGGAGTGTGTGTGTGTGTGTGTGTGTGTTACTGGGGATTAAATCCAGGAGCATTCTACTTCTGAGCTAAACTCTAAGCCTTATTTTATTCTTTTATTTTGAAACAGCATCTCACTAAGTTGCTGAGGCTGGCAGCAAACCTGTGATCCTCTTGTCTCAGCTCCCTAAATACTGAGATTACAGGTATGCACCACCACGCCTGGCTTCTAGAGACTCTTCTAAGGACTGGTGTATATCCATTTACCAAGACTCACACCAGCTCAACGGGCTAGATTATTTCTATTTTATGAGTGAGGAAATCGAGGCACAGAGAGATCAAGCCTTTTGCACAACGTCACACAGCCTGCAGGTGGCAGGGCTGTGATTTTTAACACGGATTGTCTGACTGCATGCTAAACCACCAGGCGCCCGAGGGTGTGGCATCACTTCCTCCCCCTCTCTTATCTTTTTGGCCTTTACAAGGGTGTATTAATCACTTCCTATAAGCTACATTCCCTGCCACAGCATGTCTGGAGGGGAAGCTGACAATTCTTTCCATCCAGCCCACCACAGAGCCCTGCCCATCCACCTCCTCCCCTCCCCCACTGTCACTGCCAAAGGGAGGCCTCTTCACTTCTCACCTGACCACTCCAGTGGCCTCCTACCCAGCCTCTCTGCCTCCTCCACCTCTACGTAGGGCCAGCCCAGTGTGATCTTGCCAGGTCACAAGTTCAACCCTGCTGCTCCTCTGCCTCTGTTCCAGCATCTGTTCCAGCCTGGGCTGGGGGTGAAGCTCAGTGGTAGAGCACTTGACTGGCAGGCACCAGGGCCTGGGCCCCAGCTGCAGCACTTCAGTTTAAAAACATCCCAGTCCTTACATCCTCTGTGCTCAGCCTTGGCTCTCTCCAGTTTCACCTCCTCCTGTCGTCCTCCATCATCTGCCCCCCCCCCACCCCGCCAGTCACCTCCACATCCTCATGGTTTCCTGTGTGCACAGCCCTCTGCACCCACCCTGCCCGCAGGCCGCTTGGCTCATTTGCCTGGTCCTCGATTGAGCGAAGGGATAGATTCTGCTCTGCTCTGCCGGTCTCCAGACGATTTCCCCAGGTATCAAGGAGTTCAGGGTCAAATCCCTGTTCCCGCCTATTAATTCAGTAAGGGTGTGGACCACGACTCTTGTCTGAGGTCTGCTCCCTAGGCTGGTGCACAATGGTAGGAGAAAGGCTTGGCTGGGTGCAGTCGGGCATTCAGATCTGAACTGACCTAGTGCATGCCCTCGGAATGGTAGAACACAGGATCCTACTTCTCTTGCTCGCTGCTCCATCCCCAGTGTTTGGAAGAGTGCCTGGCACTTAGGAAACAGCCTCAAAATAGTGCCCGCTGAATGAATGAATTTGTCCACTGAATAAATGAATGAATGAATTTGGAAAAAATAAATGAAGTTTCCCTGAACTTCACAAGATTGAAAATAACTTCTTTAAGGAGGTTTCGAGTATATAACCTTTTCTCCCACTACACATCCCCACAGTGGGAATATTGCAAGCTTGGGTTCACGTGAGAGTGGATTTCTTCTACAGCATAAGGTCACATGCTGCCTTGCTGTACATGTACACAAATACACACGCACATATTCTCTTATGTTGCAAATAAGTTTTGTGGAATTTGTTTTTTGGCCCTGGGGACTTAACCTAGTGGTACATTACCACTGAGCTATTTATTTTTACCCCCAGCCCTTTTTCTTTTTATTTTGAAACAAGGACTTGCTGAGTTGCCCAGGCTGGCCTCGAACTTGTGATCCTCCTGTTTCAGCCTTCCAATGGCTGGGATTACAGGTATGCACCCCTGTGCCTGGCTACTTTTGTGGAATTTGATTGGGACCTGCTCAAGGCATGGCATGGTGGCTGGCCTCTGCCTGTCACAGACACTGACAGCATCTTAGATGAGGCACTGTCCGTGTAGAAGCTCTGCAGAGACTTCCCGAATGGAAGGCGTTTCGAGAGGCCCCCTCTGACTGTGGGAACTTTCCCACTCTAAGCCAAGGGGCAGGAAGCTGACCCTCAAAGGCTAATTCCATAGTCCTTACTCAGGCAAAATTCCTTTTGGAAGAACTGTGTTTGTGTGCAAACACACATTTAAGGAATCAGCTCATTAGAAAACGTCTTCAAGATGAGCATGTATTAGGCAGTAAAGACCTGTTTAATATTAATAGTATTCAGTACAGTTTAGTAAACATGTTTTTTTCTTTTTGGTGCTGGGCATTGAACCCAGGGGACATTCTACCTCTGAGCCACACACTTCCCCCTCACCAACCCTTTTTTATTCTCAATTTTGAAACAGGGTCTTTGCTAAGTTGCTGAGGCTGGCCTCAAACTGTGATCTTCCGGTCTCAGCCTCCCAAGTACAGGATTACAGGTGTGCACCACCACACCTGGCTTAGTACTGCTTCATAAAGAGCAAAATTAGAATTCTACAGTGTATGGTACAGCATCTCATTCCATAGCTGTATCTCTATCTCTGTTTAAAAAGCCACTGTCAAGACAGACTGAAGTAAGCCCCTAGGTGTTTTCTCAGCAGTCAGACGTCTACACCCTGGCCTGACTAGATCCAGCTTTGTCTTGATGCAGGAGACTGCCCAGCTATGCATGGAGGGCTGGAGGAGGCCAGCGGAAATGTGGGTGGGTTGGATAATAATTAGGCGTGGGCGCTGGGTCTCAGGGACATCGCTCCCATGTGATGTGGGTGAAAGGCCAGCCACAGGACATGAGACAAGTCTCTTTTTATTCACCTGCCCAATTTGAAGAATACATGGCAACTATGCCTTTTATTACAGATTGCTCACCCGGCTCTCTAGTGTCCCAGGTCTGTTGCCACGCAGGGGAGAGTCCCGAAGGGTGCTGTGCCTTGCCTTGAGTCTCTGCAGCTGTGCAGTGTCCTGAGCTCTTCTTTTCTCTTTACTTTCTTTTCTTTTCCTATTACTGGGGATTGAACCCAGGGTTGCTCTATAACTGAACTAAGCCCCCAGATCTTTCTACTTATTTATCTTTATTTTGAGACAGAGTCTTACTAAGTTGCCGAGGCTGGTCTCAAATTTGTGATCCTCCTGCCTCAGCCTCCCAAGTCTCTGGGATTATAGGCATGTGCCCCATGCCCAGCAGTCCTGAGCCCTTCTGATGGTGATGGTGATGGTGGCCCTTTTGTGCATGTGGCCTAGGCTCCCAGGTCTGACAGGTCAGACAGCAGCACACCAGCCCTGGCATGTGGCATGGACTGGTCAGACCACTAGAATTGCAGGCAGCAAAGCTGGCCAATACCAGGAGGCTTCCCAAGAGCCTGCCTTGAACTGGGGACTAAACTCAGATTTCATCAGGATGGCAGAAAGCTGTTGTGTGACCTATAAGCAGTGTGTTATAGACCAAGGACTCTGTGTCTCCTTTTTTTTTTTTTTTTTTTTGTGGCACTGCAGATTGAACCCAGGGGCATTCTGTCTCTGAGTTATGCCCCACGTCCTTTTTATTTTGAAACAGGGTCTAACTAGGTTGCTGGGGTTGGTCTCGAACCTGCAGTCTTCCTGTCTTAACTTCCCAGGTATTGGCATTACACACACAACTAGTTTTCTCATTCTTAAAAAATGATTCCTCATTCTTAAAAAGTAGAGGTAATAGTCCCTACTTTACAGATGAAATGTGTAAACTATTATTGTGAAGCCTTCTCCAACTCAACCCCCCTTTCATTTTTTTTCTTATCATTTTTAGGACTGCAGGGGCAGGACAATTTTTCTTTTTCTTTCTTATTCTTTTTAACCCAAACACACTGCACATACCATGTGTCTTTTCTGCCTAAAAAACAAATCAGACATTGACCCAAGGACCACCATTTTCTGCAGACAACTGAGCTACAGTCTTCTCTGAGAAACTTGCTGACACTGCTAGTTTCCAGTGTTAATCTCTGATTCAGTTGTTATTTTAATTTGAGGTAACTAATGAGTGGCTTATTGTTCACCAAACTATGAGGACTTTGAGAGGGGTGTCTCTTGTTTGTTTTGCATTTCTATCATTAGCCTAACAAAATCTTAAAAAAGAGTTATACATGAGCCAATTGTGATGGTGCACACCTGTAATCCCAGTACTTGGTAGACTGAGACAGGAGGATTGCAGATTCAAGACCAGTGTCAGCAATAGTGAGAGTCAGCAATCTGGCAAGACCCTGTTTCAAATAAAAAATAAAAAGGTAGAATGCCCCTGGGTTTAATCCTCAGTAACACACACACACACACACACAGACTTATGTGTGGATGAAAAGAAAATTAGACCTGACTCCCTAGGGATTTCTGACCAACATGAGCTAATAGAGTGTGTGTGTGTGGGGGGGGGCGGATAATCATCTCTTTTTATGTAAAACTCAGTAACTAGTAGTCCAGTTAAGTTTGCAATGCAGTCTCTCTAAAGCTTATTAAAATATTTAAATTGGCCTGCAGACCTTTGTAACTGTTTATAAAGTTTTGGGGGATCTGTGTATAACAATTTGGAACCACACTTAAAGACAGTGATGTTTGGGAATTCTATATTCAGGCCAGATTTGAAGTACACTTTCAAGAGTAACTTTAGGTCGAAATATTTAAATTTCTGTTTGTGACATTAGTTCTGTAACACATTTTTATCACAGCCAATCAAGTCCTTAAGCCCAACAGGAATTGAGTGATTTGGAACACCGTTGGGCTGACTCATTGGCGAAGGCCAGGAAGAGTAGAATATAGAAAGTTGTGTTGAAATGGGATTTGGTGCATCTTTGTATTGACAAACAGTGATGTTGCCTAATACTTACATGGTTTTTGTCATGTGACAAATACTGTTTGAACTGTGTTAATCCTTGTAACAACCCTCTAAGGGTTAGTAAACTCTCTCTCTCTTTTTCCACTGGAGATTAAACCCAAGGGTATTCTACCTCTAATCCACACCCCTGACCCTATTTTATTTTTTATTTTGAAACCGGGTCTCACTAAGTTGTTGAGGGCATTGTTAAGCTGCTAAGGTTGGCCTTGAACCTGTGATCCTCCTGTTTCAGTCTCCCAAGTACTGTGAGGCTACATCGTATGCATGCACCACCATGCTCTGCTCAGTACACTATTTTTAACAGCCTTATTTTGCAGTGAGAAAACTAAACTGCATATAACTTGCCAGAATTTGCCTAGCTCATGAGCACTGAGGCAGTTGGCCTTAGGTGGGTCCTCTTAACCACTGTGTCTGCTTCCTTGGGTTGAGACACAATAGAGTTGGATGACTAAACATGGTTCCAGTTCTCAGCTCTGCACTCAGTAGCCCTGTGCCACTGAAAAAGCCTTTAAACCTTTCTCTGATTAGATCCTCACTTTCTTTGCTTAGATTATGCACTTCTTCATAGGGCTATTGGAAAAATTAAGTAGGAGAGCACACACTTACTTAAAACAGTAAATGCATACTTGGTAAGATGAGATGTAATTACACAGATCCAGACCCTTCTAGAGCCCGACACCAACTCCCCTAAACCCAATACTCTAAGATGCCCTGTGTAGCTTTATGCCAGCCTAGTTTCCAGAGGAAGAATTCAGATGGAGATTTTTCAAGTTTGAGTTATTTTGCCTCATGAACTCTAAAGATCTCAGGTCCCCCTAACTGAATTTTGTCACCATTTTTTGAATTCTTGACCAAGACTAACTCAATGTTATTGTTTAGAGTTGAAATAAAAAGGCATCTATACCCTCAGCTCCAGCCTCCAGTGTGGAATTAATGACCAGGCAGCTCATCTGTTTTGAGCCTTGTATTGTCTCCTTGGGAAACCCCTAGAAATTGCCAACAATTGGACACCTACGAGAAGTCCAATAGTCACGTTAAGTAGTTTATCACATCCTTCCTCAGCTCCAGGATAGCTAAAGGAGTGAATGTGGGGGCAGGAATCAGGCAGAGGGGAGCTAAGGTAGAAGACATGCAGGGACAAGGGGAGGAACAAAAAATAATTGAAATCTGGGCACGGTGGCTTATGCCTCTAAACCTAGTACTTGAGAGGCTAAGATAGGTTCAAGGCCACCCTCAGAAACTTATGAGACTCTGTTTCAAAACAAAAATTAAAAAGTGCTTGGGGTATAGCTCAGAGGTAAAATGTCCCTGGGTTCAATCCACAGTAGCAATAAAATTATAGTGCCTAGAGACCCAAGTAAATTTTGTTTTGAGCCTTTTCTATTCTTAACTCTTAGAATTTTGTTAGTGCACACAGTGTACACTCCCTGTTGTACGAATCTTTTCTCAAATAGGCATTAATGTGCAATTATTATGGCATGAACTTTGCAAATCACACCTAACGGGCCATGGCAAGTACTTAGAAGGCAGAACCCTTCTTCTTTTTTGTCTTTTGTGTCTTCTTTCATTTTTGAGCTCATCAATCAACTTTGAAGAGTGTTTACAATGGTAGTTGTTCTTGAAGTTATTTTCTCCTGTGTAATTTTAAATGCTGTTGAAATATAGCAAGGCTTAAATGTGTTGTAAGGAAATCTTTGTACATATTGTGGTTATTCCTTGCAATTCTAATGATAAGGTCTAGCTTATTGTAAGTCTTGAGATGAAAATGTGCTACACTTTGAGTGTAACAGGTCACATTGAGTTTCATAGGCTATCGCGTGCTGTGTTAATTTCAGAAACAATTTAGTTGCGAACCGTTTGTTGTTGGTCTTGATATTGGAATTTCCCTTTGAGAACCCCACATGTGCTCGGGCCCCATCCAAACCAAACAAGACCTGTGATTATTTAAAGAAGCTACTCTGAGTCCGCAGTCCATTCATCCCTTTCAGATACAAAAATAACACATTGTTTTATCTAAGAGTATAAGAATCCTTTTTCAAAGGAAATAAAAAGAGCAGACAGTTTCCTTCCTGGCTAATTCCTGACCCTCTTTAAATCTGTTAAACATAGCCACAGACACAACTCGTGTGCCTGGTTTCGTTTCCTAAACTCAATTTGACAAGATAGGTCAGAGTGAGGGTCCATGAACACCTAACAGGAAACCGAGTCTAAAACTAGGGAATATTTCATAGCCTCGGGGGTGGTACAAATAACAATTTAGACTCTAAAGCACAAATCTAATTACAAGTATAAAGTTTTGAGCAAATAACTCTATTCAATAGTTCTGAGCATCATCCTGGGGTCAAGTGTATCGATGAGCCCAGAGGACTTCCATTCCAGATACGGCACCCAACTTACTCATGCAGGGCTTCCCACGAGCTACAAAAATCCCTCCTGTTTCCCTTTATATCCTTATATGGGGCTGAGATCTTGTATCCTGGAAGTTTCACCACCATTTCTTTCCTTGGGTCTGGCTATCTTTCCTGGTTGTGTCAAAGAATGAGTCAAATACTATTGCTGGCAGAAAGCTCTGTTAGTATTTAAAGACAAGAGTCATGACTCCATGTTTTCTCTTTTCTAGACTAAATAGCCTCACCCTTTTTCTTTTCTTTTTTGTATTAATCAATCATTATCCTATTCAAATAAGTGGCTCAATTTGCTTCTCTTACAAATGGGCACAAGCCTTCACATGTGTTTGCATGATTGCCCATCAAGTGACCTATTTTCTCAGCTAACTGTAACTTTAAAGCAAAAAGACTGGATGCAGCCATTACTCTGAGAATAGGAGAAGACATTCTTAAAGAGAGAGCCAGGAAAAAAGGACAGGTGGCATGCTGCAAGATGGAGAGAAAGCCATGAGCCGGAAATACCAGCTCCTCAGAAAACTCAATGGACTAGCTGATTGGAACTAGCTAGAGTTTTTTAGGCTTTGTTATCACCGGGAGGAATACGCATGTAGAAGAATCTCCTTCCTGACTCTTCTACTTTCCCAGTGTACCATCCTAGGGAACAAGATGTCAAGTAACACTCCACATCCTTTGCTGCCTCCCTGAATATCTTGAGCCCTTGTTAGTGGCATCATGTGATTGGTTTTATACCAACTAGGGTTTCTATTTTCATAAGAGGGAGCTCAAAATGTTTGTTGATGTGGTTCCTGTACACCTTGACCTTCCCTGTGGCTATGTTTTCTGAACACATGGAGGTCACAGCTCACACATCCATATCTTGCCTAGTCCTGGGTAGATAAGTCATTAACAGTGACTCTTCTCTGTTGCCCTAACCCCATGTATTGATGTGTTTGCTATTTTTTTCTGCCACAAAATGGTGGTTTTCTAAATCAGGTAATCCAGCAAACATTTTTTGAGCACTCTGGGATAGAAAATTGAATTCTAAGCAACAATATGCACTGCCTCCAAGGTATATATAAAGTGATGACATGTGAAAGAGGAGGCCAGTGATAGGGAAAGTGGTTCCAGGGCAAGTGTGGGGTTGGAAGGATGAGTGGTGGGATTGTCCAGGGGAAGAAAGGCTGTACAGACAACAGGGAGTAGATGTGGAGAGGCGGAGAAGCCCAGCGGAGCCTGTGTGCAGGATTTCCCATGGTGTTTAGCTGGGGGGGGGGGTGAGAGAGGAAGCTGAAGAAAGGACTGCGTGTGCCTGGAGGACAGGAGGCATCTGAGAACCTCTGTGAGATGCTAAGCTGGGATGTGTGTTAAAAAAAACAACAACAACACTGTAGACTGAGAGGTGGGCGGGTGTGGGGAGAGAGGAGAAGAAGTGGGTGTTAGGAGGCTGAGATGATGTCAAGAGATGGTAAGGGCCAGGATATCTGCTGTGGCAGCTAGTGTGGACAATTCAAAGGAAAACTCCCTTTTCCTCAAGAATAAGTGCTAGGAGATGTCAGAAGCTTAGAAATGATCAGCGATGTGGTATTCTTTATGCTATCTGACTTTTCAGAACAGCATAACATCAGAGAGAACAGGAATCAGAGAAATGAATTAAGAATCACATAGAAAGAAACCAAAACAACAGGAAAACTGAAAGAGAACAAAAGAGGTGGGCGTGGTAGTGCAAGCCTGTAATCCCAGCACTTGGGAGGCTGAGACAGGAGGATCCCAGGTTCAAGGCCAACCTTGGCAAATAAGTAGGAACGGGTTTCAAAATAAAAAATAAAATAGGGCTGGGGGTGTAGCTCAGAGGTAGAATGCTCCTGGGCTCAATCCTAAGTACCAAAAGAAAAAGAAAAAAAAAAAAAAAAAGAGGAAGCACAAAACTTATCAGACAACTTCCTTCTCAGAAATGAGAAGCGTGGAGGAAGATGGAGGGTTTTGAGGCTTCCACTGAATGGATCTGAGTGCCAGCCTTACCACGTGTGTGCTTTGTGATTTTGGACAGGCAATTTACCCTTTCTGAGGCTCCATCTTCCCCTCTGTGGGTGGAGGCTAACACTATTCACCTCTTTGGATTTTACAAGGTTAATAGGACTAAGTACAGCAATCTCTCATTGTCCAAAGGGAGCTTATTCCAGGATCCCTGAGGGTGCTTAAGTCTCATATAAAATGGTGTAATATTTGCATAAAACTTATAAACATCCTTCTGTATACTTTAATTCATCTCAAGAGGGCTTACAATACCTACTACAATGTAAATGCTATGTAAATAGTTGTTATACTATATTGTTTAGGGAATTGATAAGAAAAAAATGTCTGTGCATGTTCAGTACATATACAATATTTTGATTCTGAATATTTTCAATCCACAGTGGGTTGGATCTGGGGATTCAAAGCCCATGGATCTGGAGCGCCAACTGTACTGTCTGTTGCCTAGCACCTGGCCTGACTAATGATGTTTCCTGCTGAGTACTGGACATGGGTATGTGTTACAAAGATATGTCAGACAGTTATTGCTGCAAAAAGTTTATAATTCAGTAGGAAAGAGAAGCATATCAATGCTGAAATAATGATAGAAGATAGAAGAAAAAAAGTACTGACCAAGAACCATGGCATGAGAACAGAGAAGAGAATGAGGATCTGACTCTGCCTTTCGTCCTGGAGGAGAGCCCAGCAGAACACACAGAGCTAGTTTAGAGGATGAGGACGACTTGGCTGGGGTCTGAAGGAGGCTGGACAAAAGACATTCCAGACCGTGAAATGAACATCGTGATCCTGTGGCATGTCAGGCTCCCCAGGGGCCAGAGTGCTGTTCCCATCTGGTCTGGGAAGCCCAGGAGTGCCACAGATCTGGCCTTGGGCAGCTAAAGGCTAGCCACAGTTATGGCTCAGCCAAAGATGGAAGTCTAGAGGGTGGAGGTCTAGACTGCTGGGCAGAAGGAACAGACACACTGAAGCACAATTTTAAGTGAAGAGAGAAATCCAAGTTGGAAAAGGGGACGGCTACAAACTTGCCCCAAAACATCTCTGCTCCATGCTGAGGCTTCTCCCACATCATTAGATGACCATCCATCGCTGACCCTTTCCCCCTAGTGGAGACGGTGGGGAGAGATCAACAGCAAGGCAACCCCATGGTGGTCAAGGCAAATTCAAGAAGTGGATTTGGAGGTCTTCTTTCCATTCAGGTCTGCCATGGCCTGGTTGCATGACTTCAGTGAGTCATTTCACGTCCCTCTAGTGGTCTCTAGGAATTGCTATGTGTGTCTGATGGAGCTGTTGTGAGCATATAAGGAAAATACCATCTGCTTCAAGGATGGGTAAGCCTCCGTGCTCTCTGCAGCCTGATGCAGCTGCTCCTGAAGGTCACACCTGAAACCCTTGTCAAAAGACTGAGGAGCAGCCATGTAAGGAAGGAGGTATTCAAGAGAGATGCATAGTTAATAAACTGTTTTCTCTGTGTGTAAGCAGAAAGGTTGAAAGACTATTTGAAAATAAGGATCCTTGGGGAGGCAAGCAGGAGCCTTGCCAAAGGCTCTGGGAATGCTCCCCCTCACTGTTTCTAGAAGTATAAATTTGTGGTAGTTCTGGTTTCAGGAGACTCTAAAGTCATCTTCTTGGGAAAGAATGGAGATGATGCTCTGTTCTAAAGAAGTCTGAGCCGGTATGGTGGTACACACCTGTAATACCAGTACTTGGGGGGCTGAGAGAGGAGGATCACAGGTTTGCGACCAGCCTCAGCAATTTAGAGAGATCCTGTTTCAAAATAAAAAATAGGGCTGGGGGTGTATCTCAGAGGTAGAATGATCCTGAGTTTAATGTCTAGTACCACAAAATGAATCAATGAAGAAAGAGAGAATTAAAGGAAGAAAGAGAGAATGAAAGGAAGAAAGAGAGAATGAAAGGAAGAAAGAGGGAGGAAAGAAGGAAGGAAGGAAGGAAGGAAGGAAGGAAGGAAGGAAGGAAGGAAGGAAGGAAGGAAGGCGAGTTCTTAGAGCAGCACAGAGAGCGGAAGCACGTAATTTTCTTCCTAATTTCTCCCCTGGAAGTCTTCAGATATTCTAAAGTGTACTGGTGATGACTTAGATACAAGGCTACTGAGCAAATTCCATCTTTTCATGTCAAATTGTGACATGCTATTGACTGTTACATTGAAGAAGTGCCAATTTGATATTTTACAATGCTATAAATTTCACATTTTGGATGATTTTCAGCATGGGAGAATTGAAACGGAGGCCTAGATTGTCTTCCAAATGGAGCCCACATGGCCCCAGCTAGGGTAGGATTTGGCTTCTTTGTTCTTGTTGCTTAACAAACTCTCTGAGGCCCAGAAAGAGGGAGCACTGGGATATATTTTCTTAAATGTGGTCTGTTTATAATGTGTTGCTTCTCTCTGATCATATCTTGCCCAGATTCATGTTAAAACCAGCTTAGAAAAACGTTGGGAAAAGCAGCCTGTGCCTACCTTCTGAAGGGAGCAAGAAAGGCGACAGAAAGAACAGTTTAAGCGTGTGGGTCCCCCCCCCTTCTTTCTCTCAGGTGTGGGCCACTCCAGTCATGGGTCTTTGTAATCATGCTCGGTGGGGTTCCTTTCTTCCAGGAACTCCAGCCCCTGCAGGGACTGTTTCGACTGTGGGCTCTGAGGATGGCCACCCTGGGGACGGCCATCCGGGCTTCACCTGCCTCTCCAGACGGAACCAGACAGCAGCTCCCTGGAGGGGCAGGATGGGGAAGGAACAGAACTTGCTGTGTGGGGGCAGCAGGGGACTGGAGGTGGGAAGCTAAACAAACAGGGGAACGGGTGTCTGAACAATTTCTGGTCCCTTCCCCACACAACTGCTTACCTTGCACAGTGAGGTACGCTGAACTCTCTGCGGCACCCTTCCGGTTGGTAGCTTTGCACTGGTAGACGCCTTCATCCTCCTCTGTGACTCTTTCAATAAACAGTGTGCTGTTTCCCTCTCCTAAAATAATTCCTGAGGAATGAGAGATGTTTAGATTAGCAGGTCTGGACGACAAACAAAATACAGCTACTTCTGTAACCCAAGTGTCTTCTTATCGTTCTGTGCCCAGCTGAGGAAATCCGAGCTCTGTTCACCTGGGCAGGCCTGTGTATTTGTTCTCTCTGTCTGGATTTTCTACTAGCACCTTCTCCACCCAGCAAAGCTGCAATCCAAGCTTTGGAGAAGCAGATATCCCACAGGATAGGGAAGAATGAGGGGGAACTGCTGTGCCCAACTTTCAAGCTGCAGATATCAAGGTGGATTATAGCCAGGTGTGGTGGTGTACACCTGTAATCCCAGTACTTGGGAGACTGAGACAAGAGAATTGCAGGGTTTGAGGCCAGCCTCAGCAACTTAGCAAAACTCTCAAGAACTTAGCAGGAGCCTGTTTCAAAATAAAAAGAAAAAAAAAAAAAAAGGAAAGAAAATAGGGCTGGAGGTGTGGCTCAAAGGTAGGCTCAATCCTATTATGTGGCCCCTGGGTTCTATCCCAAGGTGAGTTATTGTTCCCCTTTTACACATGAGGAAACTGGAGTTACCAAGGTTGTGTAACTTGTGCAAGAGCATGCAGCTCCGTGGGACAGGGTGAGAGGAAATTATGTTGGGTTTGTTGTGCTCTATGGGCGAGGGGGTAGAGCACAGTTGGGAAGAGCTTGGGCTGGATTTGAGTCCACACCTTACTGCTGCACGTGTGTGGTTATGTTAGTAAGTTATTTAACCTTTCTGAGTTTCAGTTTCCTCAATCTTAAGATAAAAATGAAAGCAGGCCCTACTTAATAACTGTGAAGATGAGCAGCACATGCACAGCATGAAGTAAGCGCTAAGAAAACGCCAGCATTAAATCTTGCAGAGCGTGGTGCAAGGGAAAGAGGGTCATGAATTCTCAGACACCGGACATGCTTCAAGATCTAGTAGAAATATATTCTCTCTCATTCTCCCTTTCTCTATCATTTATACTCACAGATGCACACATAAAACACACAGAAAATATTTAATGAATGAGAATGAATAAATATAGCATGTTATACCCGCCAAGGGCATAGCTCAAGGATGGGAGGGGAGGGCTGCTTGGAGGAGGTGGCCTTGAGCACCGTGTGGAGGGCTCTTGGAGATGAAGCAAGAAATGGAGGCATGAAGCTGGATTAAGTTGGCCTACTCCTATAATTCTTGTATTTGGAGGCCTGAGACAGGAGGATCACAAGGCTAGCCTCAGCAACTTAGCAAGGCCCTCAGCAACTTAGTAAAGCCTTATTTTAAAATAAAAAATAAAAAGGCTTGGGGTGTAGCATAGAGACAGAATGCCTGTGACTTTAATCTCCAGTACAAAAAAAAAAAAAAAAAAGAAAGAAAAGAAAAGAAAAAAAAGCCATGATATTGAAATGTATGTGCACTGAGGATTTGTTCTGGAATAGTACTAGAAGGTGTCTGATCAGACTACAGGCTATATTTTGTTAGTTTACATAGTTTATATTTCTCTGATTACAAAAGATACATAGACACACACACACACACACACACACACCACATACACATATGCACGAACGCTCGCATGCACACACAATCAATAAGAAAATTTGAGAAATATTTGACAGCATAAAAACGTGAAAAAACAAATCTAAATAAGCAAATACCTGTAATTGCACCTATTCCCAGATGTTGTCCTTTGGTTTTATTAAAACAGACTTTCTTTTGCACAGTGTGTTTATGTAACATATATCTTTTTTTTTTTTTTTTTTTTTTTTTGCGGTAGTGGGGATTGAACTCAGAGGCATTCTACCTCCGAGCTATACCCCCAGCCCTATTTTTTATTCTTTATTTTGAAACCGAGTCTCACTAAGTTGCGGAGTGCCTCACTAGGTAGCTGAGGCTGGCCGCGAACCCGGATCCTCCGGTCTCAGCCTCCCGAATGCTGGGATT
>PVLC010010738.1:0-13211 GCA_004027655.1 Graphiurus murinus
AGCATATAGATGGATTCTGGGTTTTGATCCATTTTGCCACCCTGTGCCTTTTTATTGGGGAGTTGAGACCATTTATATTCAGTGTGATTATTGAGAGATGATTTTTAATTCCTAACATTTTGAGTTTTGACTTCTGTTTGCAGTAGTGTTTGTTCTTCTTTGCTTAGCTGTTTGCTTCCTGGAAATTATTGTTTCTCTGATTGTGACGTTTACTGGTTAGTTCTTCTTTGTAGTTAATCTCCTTAAGTAGTTTCTCTAGTGCTGGTTTGGAAGACAAATTCCTTCAGTTTCTGTTGGTCATGGAAGGTTTTTATATCCCCGTCAATTTTTAGAGAGAGTTTTGCTGGGTATGAGAATCTTGGCTGCAAGTTATTTTCTTTCAGAGTTTGGAATATGTTACTCCATCCTCTCCTGGCTTTCATGACTTGATTCGGGAGGTCTGGCGTAATTCTAAATGTCACTTGGCCTTTTACTTTTGTTGCCTTTAAGATTCTCTCCTTTGCCTCTACATTGGTCAATTTGTTTACTATGTGGCGTGGTGAACCTCTTCTTTGGTCTTGTCTTGAGGGAGTTCTGTATGTTTCCTGAACCTGTGTGTCGACTTCTCTTTCTATTTTTGGAAAATTCTGTTATTATTTCTTTGAAGAGATTGTTTATTCCATAAGTTTCAACTTCTAATCCCTCTTCTATGCCTATTATTCTTAGGTTAGCTCTTTTAAAATTGGCCCAGATCTCTTCGATGTCCAATTCATACTGTCATATTTTTTTTCCTAATGTATGTACTATAGATTCATTTTTAGTTTTTTCATCCTCTAAGAGTGATATTCTATTTTCCATGTGATCTAATCTGCTATTTATAGTTTGAATTGATGCCTTCATTTCCATTATTTCATCTTTTACTTCCTTCAATGCTTCTCTTTGGTTTCTTTTTAGGTCGTCGAAATCTCTGTTTATTTGTTCCTTTATGTCTTCCTTTATTTCTTTAAAGCTCTGCCTACATTCTTTCTGAAAATCCTGTATTGTTTCTAGTATTAAAGCTCTGAATTGTTCTTCTGGTAGTCTCTGCCATTCTGGGTTGGTGAGATCTGTTATGGAGGGGTTGTGGTAGCTCATTGTTTCCTTGTTATTTTTCCTTCCCATGGTTCCCCTGTTCTTCAATTTATATCTTTGCTGTTCTTGCAAGTTTTCTTGTCCAATCTCTGCAGTGGGGGTTTAGGGGTGACAGGTTGTGTTCAGAGATAAAGTTTGAGTGAGAGGTCACAGTTATGAATGCAGGAATAGGGTAAAGAAAAGAGAGTGTGTTCCAGCAGAATAAGAGGTTGAGTGTGTTGAGGTGATATATTGTAGAGGTTAGAGATGGTAGATATTGATAAGGGACATGAAAAAGGAGAAAAGAGAAGAGAGGAGGTAAAGTGTTGCAGAGAGGAGTATAGAGGGGAAGGGGGGAAGCATGTAGAAGGGACAGGGAAGGGGTTCAACAACCTAAGCCAGAGATAACAAAGCAAGTAATCATCTAAACAAACATATATAAATCAAGGCAATACAAAAAGAAAACAGAGTATAAACATATAGAACTTATCACCCCCCCCAAAAAAAAGAACCAAAATCTACAAATATCAACCAGACTCTAGAGCAATCATTCTGCTAGATCATAGGCACCAAGCTTGAGTTTTTTTATTTGCTCTATTAGTTCAGGCAGAGGACTTCTCCCGCTGCTAGCTTATGTCTCTGGGCTCTCCAGGGCCTGGCTGCGTCTCTCTCTCTCTCTCTCTGCTTTTTGCTTTTGCAGTCTAAATGCCAGGACTTTCCAGATGCCCTATATGCTCTGGGATCCTGTGCCCTTCAGGCCCTGTCTAGGCTCTAGAAGGGCGGATGTCTAATTCTATCTTTTGTATTGTGAACCCAGCCCCCGGGTTGTATACCACTTACGGTTCCCTGCTGTTCGGCCTGTTCCTCCTCCGGACACTGGGGGTGGCAATAGGATAATGATGGTCTGGATAGCTGGCAGGAAGTTGGTTGGGGGGGGGGCTGGCGGCAAAGATGGCGGCCGCCATGCGCCGGCTCCCCGTTCCTCCTGGTCTCAACCCTGGCGCTCCCAGAGCACGGTCAGGTTTCAGGTTTTCCTTCTCTTTCTTCCGTCAAGAAGCTGGATTCAAGGCTTGTCTGCTTCAGACTCCTGCGCGGTCGCTCACTTTTCCATCTCTGGGGTGGAGCTCAGAGGCGGAGCCACGGGAGCTTGTGCTGATCTTTCTACTTGTTCCTGGAGCTATAGATGGTGCGGGGATACCCGCCTGGGTATTGTGTGGAGATGCGGGGATCCCCACGCCAAGTCTGGGCTTTTAGCTATGCCTGCCGTGCATTTTGTAGCTCACAGCATCAGGCTGATCTCCGTTGCTTCAGGACCCGGTCTCGATAGCCTAGCTCTTCAGCAGAGCGGCGCAGGGCGCCGGATCCCGTCTGGTTGGCCTAGCTCCTCCATGAGCTGCTCCGGGGCGCAGGGCGCCGGATCCAGTCTAGCTGGCCTAGCTCCTCCGTGAGCTGAGCAGAGGCGCGGGGCGTCGTTCCTGTCTTGCTGGCCTACCTCCTCTGTGGAGCTGAGCCGGGGCGCAGGGCGCCGGATCCCGTCTCACTGGCCTAGCTCCTCCGTGGAGCTGCGCAGGGCGCCGGATCCCATCTCGCTGGCCTAGCTCCTCTGTTGTAGATATAATTAAGACAAGGTTATCTCATTTTGGGTAAGGTGAGCTTCTACTCCAATATTAATTGTATCCTTATAATATGAAGAAATTTAGAGACAGAATCACACAGGGAGAATTCTATGTGTAGACTGGAGTTACACTGCCATATAACTTGTAACAAGAACTATGAGAAGCTAGGAGAAGGCCTGGATACAGATCCTTCCTTAGAGCCTACAGAGAAAGCATGTCTCTGCAGATACTCTGAGCGTCAGACTTCTAGCCTCCAGAACTGTGAGACAGTAAATTTCCATTGTCTAAGCCACACCATTTGTGGTACATTGTTATAGCAGTCTCAGAAAACTAATATAAAAAAGATTAAAACACTTGAATACTGTAATAGGTAAGTGTAAACAAGAATTTTCTCTTGGATCTTGATTTAAAAAAAAACTATTTATTAATGCATTTCAATTATACATTATATTGAGGTTTAGTGTGATAGAAACATACATACACACATCACCTGGAGGCAATTCCTCTGGATCCCATCTGCTCCCTCCTCCCTATTCACAATATTAAAAATGGTATTGATAGCTTCACATAGGATTATTTGAACTGTTTTTTTCATTAAGTCTCCCTTTCCCCTCCTCACCTCTCCCCAAATTCTCTTCAACTATTCTCGTCACCCCTCTCTTCATTATCTGAAGTCCCTTTTGTTTCCCAATTTCCCTCCACCACATATGAGGGAAAACATGACCCTTTATGATACTGGCTAATCTCACTTAGTGTAATATTCCGTAGTTCCATCCATTCTTCTGCAATTGACAGATTTGTTGCTCTTTGTGGCTGAGTAAAATTCCATTGTGTGTGTACACCACACTAGTTCATACTGGCTAAATATTTACCTGAGAAGAAGGAAGTGGCAATATTTCCATGTCATGGTAAAGAAGGTATCCACATACTTGGAGGCTTTCCTCTTATTTCTCCTTTGTCACTTTACAATTAAATTAAACTTTATGGCTAAGTAAAATTATACGTTTATAATTTTATTGATGCATTGTAATTATATATGATACTGATGTATAGAGTGATAGGAATATGCATGTACACAGCACTTCCCTCTACATATCATTGGGATTAGTATTGATAATTTAACATGTTTATAACATTATTTAAATGGTTACCTTCATTACATATCTACCCCCCTCCTTCCTCCCCTAAACCCCCTCCATTGTTCCATTGGAGTCTCTCATTTATCTGATGTCTTGTTTCCCAATTTATTCCTAGCTTCCACATGTGAATGAAAACATACAACTATTCACTTTCTGAGACTGGCTTACCTTGCTTAGCATAATATTCTCAAATTCCATTCATTTTCCTGAAAATGACATAATTTTGTTCTTTATAGCTGAGTAAAATTTCATTGTGTGTTTATACCACAGTTTTGTGATCCGTTCCCCTGTTGTTGGGCACCTAAACTGGTTCCATAATTTGGCTATTATGAATTGTGCTGCTATAAACATGGATATGTATGTCTAATATTTTGACTTCATTTCCTTTGGAAAGATGCCCAGGAATGGTATGGTTGGGTCATACAGTGGTTCCATTTCCAATCTTCCGAGAAACCTCTACAACTAGTTTGCAGTCCCACCAACAGTATGTAAAAGTTCCTATTTCCCCACTTGCTTGCCATCATTTATTATTGTATTTTTCATGATTGCTTTTCTAGCTGGAGTTATATAGAATCTTGGTGTAGTTTTGATTTGCATTTCCCTAATTTTCATATATTATATTTATTGGCTGTATTTTTTTTTTGCGGTACTGGGGATTAAACCCAGGGACATTCTACCTCTGAGCTACACCCCCAGTCCTATTTTTAATTCTTTATTTTAAAATAAGGTTTCACTAAGTTGCAGAGAGCCTCACTAAGTAGCTGAGGCTGGCCGTGAAACTAGATCCTCTGATCTCAGCCTCCCAAGTACTGGGATTACAAGCGTGCCCTACCAGGCCTAGCTCTAATTTCCCTTTTTTTTTTTTTTTTTTTTTTTTTTGCAGTACTGGGGATTGAACTCAGGGGCATTCTACCTCTGAGCTATACCCCCAGCCCTATTTTTTATTCTTTTATTTTGAAACCGCGTCTCACTAAGTTGCGGAGTGCCTCACTAGGTAGCTGAGGCTGGCCTCGAACCCGGATCCTCCGGTCTCAGCCTCCCAAATGCTGGGATTACAAGCGTGCGCCACCACGCCCGGCTCTAATTGCCCATTTTTGATAGGGTTATTTAGCATTAATTTTTCAAGCTCTTTGTGTATTCTACATATTAGTCCTCTATCAGAGGAGTACCTGGTAAATATCTTCAGATCTTCTCCCATTCTGTAATTCTCTCTTTAGACTCTTTTTTTTTTTTTTTACAGTACTGGGGATGGAACCCAGGGGCATTCTACCTCCGAGCTATACCCCCAGCCCTATTTTTTATTCTTTATTTTGAAACAGGGTCTCACTGAGTTGCTGAGTGCCTCACTAGGTAGCTGAGGCTGACTGCGAACCTGGATCCTCTGGTCTCAGCCTCCCAAATGCTGGGATTACAAGCGTGCGCCACCACGCCCAGCTTCTCTTTAGACTCTTGATGGTTTCCTTTGTTGTACAGAATCCTTTTAATCTAATGCCATCCCATTTATTATCATTTTAATTTTCTGAGCTTTAAGAGTCTTAATGAGGAAGTTTCTACCAGCACCTATATGTTGGAGTATATAGTCTTGTCACCCAAACTATTTATATAGTTTGAGAAATATGAATTATAGGATTATCTCAGTCATGTACATAAAGCCAAAAATCATACATATATTAGCAAATTTAATTCATTAATGAAGTTGATTAATGAAATACCAACTCATGACAATGCATATTTATACCAGAAATATTTAAGAATGGCTTAACATATAATGTGCCAATAAACATTTATAAAATAAAATATATTAGTAAAAATAGGAGTAAAATACATAAAATATTTTACTCTTTTAAGGCAGAATAAGAGGAAAAAATTATTCATTCAGTCATATAACCATCTCAGTTATTTCATAAAACCATTTTATCAGTATCATTTTATGATTAAAAAAACTCCTCTCCTCCCCTACCTTTTCCTCCTTTCCCTTCTCCTCCTCTCTCCTTTCCATCCTTCCCCTCCCCTCCCCTCCCCTCCCTTCCCCCTTTGTGCAAGCTCTTATGAGGTGAGCAGCTTTACTCTACCACATACTCCCTGCTGTGATATTTTGCCTCACCACAGGCCTAGAAACAGCATATCCAGATAGCCATGGACTCAAACCTCTGAAACCATGAGCTAAAATAACGTATTCTTTTAAGTTGATTTTCTCAATTTAAGGCATTTTATCAAATGGCCAAAATAATAAATTAAAAAATATAATATCAGCACTTTGTAGACAATGCTGTTACCCAGAACTGCCCACGACCAGCCAGTCAACTTCCCAATGTTCTTTCACATTGCTATTGAACTTGAGGTCTTGGGCTTTGTCTCTTTGGAGCTATTTGCAGACAAAGTTCCAAAGATTGCAGAAAAATTTAATAAACTGAGAACTAGAAATAAATAATTTAGTTATAAGGGTCCCTGCTTTCACAGAAATTTTCCAGGATTTATGTGTTTGGTGGTAATTTCACATGCCATAATGACACCTGTGACATTGACACTTGTAGACTTGACACTTGTGGCAAGTTCATCTATGAGGAGAAATTTGACAATGAAAAAATCATCCTGAGGAATATAGGGCCTGGCATTTTATCTATGACAAATGCTGGACCAAACACGAATAGTTTGCAATTTTTCACAAGTTGGGAGTATGGATATCATGGAAGCCATGAAGTACTTTGGGTACAGGAATGCCAAGACCAGCAAGACAGTCACCACTGAAGATTGATGACAACTGTAATACATTTGATATGTGTTTAATCTTAACCAATAGACCATTCCTTCCCAACCTCAGAAGAACACTTCTTTTTTTTTTTTTTTTTTTTTTGTGGTACTGGGGATGGAACTCAGAGGCATTCTATCTCCAAGCTATACCCCCAGCCCTAGTTTTTTATTCTTTATTTTGAAACAGGGTCTCACTAAGTTGCGGAGTGCCTCACTAGGTAGCTGAGGCTGGCTGCGAACCCGGATCCTCCTGTCTCAGCCTCCCAAATACTGGGATTACAAGCGTGCGCCACCACGCCCGGCTAGAAGAACACTTCTTAACCCTGTGCATTTGCAATATTCTGTAATCATTGTGTTCTCTCTGCAGTTCTTCGGATTTCATGGTTTTTTGTTTGTTTTTTTTTTGTTTGTTTGTTTCTTATTCCCCTCCAATCCTGACTGGATTGCTGAGTTAAGTTTATGGTTATAAAATAAAAATGAAATAACATAAATAAAACAGAAATACAATATCAGTGCTAGTGAGAATACAAAGAAACTGAAATTTGCAAACACTGTCAGTGGGAATATAGAGCTATTCTGAAAAATTCTTTGACAATTTCTTATAAAACCAACCCATTCTTATAAAGCCATTACCATTCAACCCAGCAATTGCTCTTCTGGGCATTTATCTAAGAGACATGAAAACTTACGTTTACACAGAAACTTGTATATAAATGTGTGTAGCAGCCCTTTTCTAATAAACTCAAGTTGGAACCAACCCAAATTTCTATCAACAGATGAATGGATAAAACATATTGTGGTATAGCCACTTAATGGAATACTACTCAGCAACAAGTGGGAAAAAATGAACTTTTGATTCACACAGCAACTTGAATGAGTCATAAAGGCAGTATTCTCAATGGAAGGAGCTAATCTCAGAAGATTACATGCTTTATAATTTCAGTTTTTGGCACTGGAGATTGAACCCAGCTGTGCTCTACCTCTGAGATACCCTTTCAGCCCTTTTTATTTTTTATTTTTGAAACAGGATTTATGGTGACAAGAGTGGTTGCTAGGGTTTAGGAGTAGAGGGAGAGTTTGACTACAAAGAGACAGCAAGGGGGTTGTGTTTTGGAGTGATGGAACTGTTCTGTGTCCTGATTTTGGTGGTGGTTAAATGAATCTATACATGAATTAAAACTCATAGAATTGTGCAATAAAGTCAATTTCATTGAAAGTTAATTTAGAAATTAAAAATTACTTTGTAAAAAAGAAGATATATACAATGCCAGAAGGATGATCATGCCCAAGTTTGCCTCAAATGGCCTGTGTATACCTTTGCCCAAGAATAATTACTAGTAGCATCACTCACAAAATGTCTGGCTTGAATGGGAAATTATATGCTCACCCTACACATGGAAATATTCATTTTCATTTTAAAGTATGAAAGCAAAATTAAAGAAGATACTACTTTTTTTTTTTACCACCATTCATACAAAGTGGGACATAACTGGCATGGCATGTTACTCTGGGTAAAGAAGGAAAAGAAAGGAATGGTGACTTCAGTTGAAGTAAATATGACACAAAAATTAAAAATGCAAGAATAAATGCAAGGTGGCTCTTGATAGAAAAGAAGAAAGTGGCTTCTCATTAAGAGCTATGGATATGTTAGAACTTAATCAGTTCTTGAGGCAAACAGGTGATAGGAAATGGTGGACCTCTTAGGTTGCTGAAAAGCAAAATGGTAGGTGCTAATGTCACCTAAGTTCTGACTGTTCTTACTGAAGCAACCCCATTCTGCATCTCTCATTAATGACATTTGCTAAAGAAGTCTGTGCTTGGCAATTATATGAATAATAGCTATCCCAATGAAGGGAACCACTATTACTCTAATGCTGAGACAGAAATTACAGACACAATAGCCACACATAGACTAGAATATATTATTGCCACCCACTGCATTAATGGGAAAAAAGAGCATGTCATTAGTGTCAAGTACATCCTAGAGTAGGTTCTCTCTAGAAAAATGACTCAGCACAATAATGTAACGTGTTGGTTGTCTGTGACTAGAAGAAGACAGAGTTTGATTAAATGCAATTTTTACATGAGAACTTTAGGGGCACAGTTTATTCTACAATCCATTTGCAGAACTCTTTAAAAACAGATTTTCCTCAGGACTAAGATTTGTTTTGAAAGCTCCCACTGCATTTAATATTATGCAAGGCTTTCCCCACCCAGCCCCACCTACTCTGAAAAAAAAAAGAGATAAATCATTTTGGATATCACAATGATCCCTCTCTTTTGCTTTCTTTTATTTGGACTTCTTTTTCTAAAAACACTTTTATTAAGATGTTGGTATATAATTTACTCAAAGTATATAATTCACTGTTTTTAGTATATTAACCTATATGGGCAGCCATGACTACAGTTGATTTAGATTTTAGAATATTTTAATAACCTTTAAAAGAACCTTATACCCTTTAACTATCACCTCATTATCTCCTCATACCCAACCCCAGCCCCAAGAAACCATTAATCTACTTTCTGTCTATTTCTGTATTATGCGCTTTTGTATGAATGAGATCATATATTACAGGAATTATTTTTGGCTGTGTGAATGGCTTTCTAATGGCACAATGTTTTAAAAGTTGTCTATACTGTAAAACATCATTTCTTTTTCTGACTGAATAATTTTTCAATATGTGAATATACCAGAGTTCAACTGTCCCTTTCCTATTGGACATTTGGGTGGATTCTACCTCTTGGCAATTGTGAATAACACTGCTGTAAACATTCATGTACAAGTTTGTGTATAAACATCTTTATGAACATCTTTTGTGTATATATACCTAGGAATGGAATTACTGGGTCATGTAGTGACTCTGTCATTAATCACTTAAGAAACTGCTAGACTATTTTTCAAAGGAGCCACACCTTTTTATACTTACATCAACAGTTTATGAGAGTTCCAATACATCTGTATCCCCCCAGAACTTGTCTGACTTTTTGATTCTAGCCATCCCATTGGGTATAAAGTGGTGTCTCATTGAATTTGCTTTTTCTTGATGACTAATGATGTTGAGCATCTTCTCATGTGCTTATTGGTCATTTGTGCATCCTTTTTGGAGATGTCTGTTCAAATGCTTCACTCATTTTTAATTGGATTATTTGTCTTTTTATGAGTTACTCATATATTTTAAGTGCAAGTCCTTTATAAGATATATGATTTGCAAATACATCTTTATATTCTGTAGGACCTCTCACTTTATTGATAGTGGCTTTTTTTTTGGTGGTACTAGGGATTGAACTCAGGGGCATTCTACCTCCGAGCTACACCCCCAGCCCTATATTTTATTCTTTATTTTTGAAACAAGGTTTCACTAAGTTGCAGAGGGCCTCACTAGGTAGCTGAGGCTGGCTGCGAACCTGGATCCTCCTGTCTCACCCTCCCAAGTACTGGGACTACTAGCGTGCATCACCATGCCTGGCTTTGATAGTAGCTTTTGAAATAGAAAAGTTTTAAATTTGGATTAAGTACAATTTATCTTTTCATTGTTGTTGGTGCTATAGCTTAGGATACTTGACACATACAAGGTCATGAAGATTTTTGTCTTACATTATCTTGAAATGTGTCTGTAGTTTTAGTGTTTACCTTTAAGTCTTTGATCCATTTTGAGTTAATTTTTGTTTATGGCAAGGCATAGGGTGCAAATTTGTTCTTTTGCATGTGGACATCTAATTGTCTCAGCATCATTTGTTGAGAAATTTTCACCTATTGAATGGTCTTGGAACACTTGCCAAAAACTCAGCTGACCATACAAAAGTCCTTGATTTGTAATGGTTTGACTTAGAATTTTTTTTTTTTACTTTATGAAGGATTTACCAGCATGTAACCGCATTGTAAGTTGAAGGGCATCTGGACTTAAAAAGGTCTGACTTCAGATTTATAACTTTCCAGTGGATTTCTCGGGACATAACCCCTTTGTTAAGTCAAACAAGGTCTGTATTTGTATGGATTAATTTATGGACTTTAGATTCTATTCGATTGATCTACATGGCTGTCCTTGTGCCAGTACCATACTGTCTTGACTGGTATTGTTTTGTAGTAAGTTTTGACATTGGGAAGTAGGAATTCTTTTACTTCATTCTTTTTTTCCAGGATGTTTTCGTCTGTTCTTGCAATTTGACATCAATTGTATAATAAACTTGTCACATAGTACAAAGAAGCTAGCAGGGATTCTGATGTGGATTGCACTTAATATGTAAGTTAGTTTGAGGAATATTGTTTATAATTTTTAATCTTCTAATCCATGGATATGGGATATTTTCCATTTATTTAAATCTTAATTTTTTCAGTGATGTTTTATAGGTTTTAGTGTCTAAATTTTACAGTTCTTTTGTTAACCTATTTTTGATGTTATTATAAGTGAAATTGTTTTTTAAATTTCTTTTGTTGATTTTTCATTACTAGTGTCTAGAACTACAGTTTTTATATATTGATCTTGCTTGGTTTTTTTTGCAGTACTGGGGATTGAACTAAGGGGCATTCTACTTCTGAGCTATACCCCAGCCCTATTTTTTATTCTTTATTTTGAAACAGGGTCTCACTAAGTTGCAGAGAGCCTCACTAGGTAGTGAGGCTGGCCGTGAACCCAGATCCTCCTGTCTCAGCCTCCCAAATGCTGGGATTACAAGCGTGCGTCACCACGCCCGGCTATTGATCTTGCATCTTTACCCTTGACGAACTAATTTGTTCTAATAGTTTTTAGTGGATTCCTTAATATTTTCATATACTGTCATAGTTTGTGGATAGAGTTTTATTTCCTCCTCTGCAATCTCGGTACCATTTTTAAACTAATTGTCTTGGCTAGAACCTCCAGTACAATATTGAATAGGCGTGATGAGAGCAGAAATTCTTGTCTTGTTCTCAGTCTTAAGAGAAAAGTTCCTAAATATCATCATTAAATATGATGTTGTATTCTTTTTGTAGATGCCATTTATCAGATTGATTAGCATTCTTACTATTCTTAGTTTTTCTTTTTTTCTTCTTGCAGTCCTGGGGACTGAACCCAGGAAATCTGGCAAGTAGATGTACAACTGAGCCACATCTCCAGTCTACTATTCCTAGTTTTTAAAGTATTTTTCTTATCATGAAAAGATGTTGGATTTTGTGAATGATTTTTCTAACGAGTATTGAGGTAATCATATGGGATTTTTGTCTCTTATTCTATTGATGTAGTAGACTGAGATAATTAGTTTTCATATATTAAACAAACTTGTGTCTCTATGATAAATTCCACTGGGTCATAGAGTATAATTCTTTGTATGTTGCTGAATTTGGTTTGCTTGTATTTTGTTGAGGTCATTTGGCACTATTTGTATGAATTCTACTCCATACTGTTGAGAAACTTTGCTATTATAGCACAAAATTTCTTCCTTATTCTCATTATAATCTTGGCTTAACAGGATAGAATATTCAGTCCAGGGACAATTGGATAAATAAAACAATCCTGTTTCATTGTGGTAGTCTGTTTATTATCAAAACATAAAGCTGCTTTTAAAACATAAGATGGGAAACAAAACTTATTTTTAAAATTTTAAAGTTAATGTATTTGTGAATTGAACTGCAACTATTTTGCTTATTTTCCACAAATTAACTCTTATTATTTTTCATCTTTGATATGAGAGTGAAATAGATAGTTATCCCTTGTGGACTTATTATCATAGTAATTGGAGGTAATGGAATAATTTAGAAACAATTGAAGTAAAATGGTATTTGGTTCAAGTACAAGGAATTAAGGTGAGATTTCAAGTCCAGAACCAACTACCTCTGACTGCTTAATCAGAGTTAAATAGTTTATTATGCCCCCCTTAACTTTGCTTCTCTTGCCATTTATTGCCAAGCATATTGTGCTTCATGACCCTTGACTGACTCGTTCTTTCCTCTCTGATTCTGCCTTCTGTATAAGTTTGCACCACACATTTTGTAGCTAGCATGATTTGTGGTCACTTTTTACATGATCCTGAGTTTTGATGCCTGAAAGGAAATTCTGCCAAGTGATTGAATGTGATTTAATTGGCAGTCAGTGGGCAGGAGAAGGTTGTTCAGGATAGAACTTTGCATAACTGGTAAATGTGGCATTTTTATCACACTCCTAATACTGTGTTGAGTTCTGATCTTCAACATCTTTAGTGATTTTTACTCCCTGCAGTAAGTCAAACCTTCTTTGCCTCATATCCAAATGTCTCCGTATTGTGGCCCATTCTATTCAAGCTCACTTACCATTTTGTTGTCCATAATATACCATCTGTTGTACTCAGGCTGATTTCCTTATTTTTCTAGAAGCATACTGAGTTCTTTCTTCCATCCACACATGCTGTTTTTCTTAGGTGGAATTCTCTGTCTTTTATATTACACTGGTCCACACCCTGTAAGGCCTAATCCAAACTTCTGATCCATGAGATCCTTTGAACTGTAGCACTTTGTAATGCATCTATAGATTTATAGTGATGACATTTTTCATTTTTAGGTTTTATTTTATGTGTTACTATTCTCTCTTACTTTGGGCACTAGGAATTAAACCCGGGGGCATTCTACCTCTGAGATACACCTCCAGCCTTTTTTTAAATTTTTTTT
>PVLC010010738.1:13311-49534 GCA_004027655.1 Graphiurus murinus
GAACTGGGGATTGAACTCAGGGGCATTCTACCTTCGAGCTATACCCCCAGCCCTATTTTTTATTCCTTATTTTGAAACCGAGTCTCACTAAGTTGCGGAGTGCCTCACTAGGTAGCTGAGGCTGACCTCGAACCCGGATCCTCCGGTCTCAGCCTCCCGAATGCTGGGATTACAAGCGTGCGCCACCACGCCCGGCTCTTTTTTTAAATTTTGAAACAGGGCCTTGTTAAGTTGCTGAGGCTGGTCTCAAACTTGTTATCATCCTGTTTTAGCCTTCCAGTACTTGACTTGCAGGCATGTGGCACCATGCCTGGTTTGTGTTACTATTTTCTTCCTCAGTAGATTATACAGGCTGTTGGCAAGGCAGTTCTCATGTTTCATGCCTCAATTTTAATTCTTGTAGCACAAGGTAAGTGTTCAGTAGGCATTTCTAAATGATTGAAATGTCCATTCCATATTTTTTCAGTGTTTTAAACAACCAGATGCACCAAGAAAGAGCTATTCCTAGAACTTCTTTGCCCTCCTGTGATTTTCACTCTTTAGTTAATAAATGCGTTTTAGAGATATCAAAATACCATATTCACCACAGAGGTATTATACAGTTGTAGGCATCTGAGTTTCCTGGTGCTGCCCTCATAAAAATACTACAACACCAAGAGCAAATGTGATTTCCGAAAGCATTAAAAGTAGCAGTTTAAATTCCACTCAAGAACAAGAATGTAACTTCAAAATTGGATGAAATTTTTGCCAAGAGCCTAAAAATCCTTAGATAATGGTGTAGTAATTACTGGTGCTTGTGGCAATTATGATGTCAGCAATCTGGGCCTGATATTATGTTACTGTAGACATAGACGATGAACTCTAAAGCATACCAAAAACAGTGGATGGTTATCCTTGATGGAGAGACTATAAGACATTAGAAGCAGGATTAAAGTCATGACTGAACCTAGAACTCCTGCAAAGGTTTGAGTCCATACAACTAGGCTGTCAAGATCCAAGCAGTGGATCCAGGAATAGAAGAAGTCATAGAAGTCCTCAAAAGATCATCAAAGAGACCTTTAATTTGAATCTATGTTTACTTTAGAACCATTTCATTTATTTTCCATATGGGCAAGGGCCAATCTTAGTTCAAACCAGCTCCAGTCCATGTAAATCTAAATATGAAAAAAACTACAGGAAAAAGAAAACCCTTACATTCTAGCAAAAGAGCATTCTAATAACAGAATAAGGAGAAATTAGTGCAAACAGTATGTATATAGAGGCACAATATGAAATTGGAAAGCAGAGCTCCTGCTTTGTAGCAGACCCAGTGACTATTGATTTTGATACTGCTGAAATAAAAAGTTATTCATGCATGTAGGTTCTTTCTGGTGCAATTTGCAACCCTATTGAGTAGCTTCCAATAAATCAGAAAAAAGAAGCAAGACAAACTCTGATTTAAATAACCAGGAATCATTACAGATTATTAAGATATTATTCTGGTGTGAAGACTGAAACTGTCTTAGCACTTCTACCAGCATAGAAAAATGGGCCATCTGAAAGAAAGAAACACATTATAAGGGGTAAATGGATGACAGTTACTATGCGTATAGTTATAGTGGTAATACCTGGCAGAATAGACATTTAAGACCTGCCAGTGGCTTGACCTTTTAGCCAATGAGATGTTTATCACTCTCAAAAGCAAGAGTGAGAAGTTTCCTATTATTCCTTGATGCAGTCAATGTCTATTTGTTTATGAATCCATTGGCATGTTCTTTTACTTGCTCTTCCTACTAGCCTTGCTCTTGTTCTTCTACAACTGTAATTTATCTCCCTTCTCATTCCAAATACTTTCTCATTTCCTGTCTAAAAATCCAAGTTTTTCTCATCCTTCTAGGCTCATCATAAGTTTGACTTTCTCACAAAGCAATGATTGGTTGTTTCTGTGCACACTGAGTTCTGCTTGTTCTGATCCTTGTTTCCTTTGGCAGTAAAAATTGGTTAGCTTTTAATCACTGTATTTTTGTTTCATGACTTATCTTATTCAGTTAGACTTTAATATTGAAATATACTCATATTTATATTTTTGTCTCATGTTTTCACAGATTTAGCACCACCACAACAACTACACAACTCTCACACACACAAAAACACAAACACACACAGACACACAAACACACACACACACACACACACACACACGGATTTGCTTCAGAACAGGGTGACTGTTATGAAGAGTTTGTCTTATTGTCAAAACCAGGATACGTTTGAGAGTAAAAGAAGTGCCATTAGTAATTATGCTGGGCTTCCTTTGAAATACTTCAAAAACTAGGACAGGTAGAGAGAGGAAGGATGAATGGTTGGGTAATAAACCATGTACAGTGCAACATGCTAATGGAAGATTTCAGGTAATGGTCCCTGTAGAATCATTTCAACTTTTATGTATGTTTGAAAGATATCATTAGAAAATAAGGAAAAGTATAATTGTTAGGACAACACAAATAAACCCTGGTTCAGAGCTGCTGTAGTGTTGATCTCAGAATAAACATGAATAGGTAGGTGGAGGAAAAAGAATGAATAGAAAGCATTGCAGCTAAGTGGGTGGGCATGATATACACTAATAGGTGAATTTAAACCCTAGGATTGGAAATCTGGGTCTAACATCAAGTGACATACCATCCTTCTGAAACCAAGAGTTTTGTCATTGGATTAGGAACTTTTAGTCATTAAGAAGCATTGTAAGAGTTTGGAATAGTGGTGTAATCAGGGAGGAGAATCAATGAGGAGTCATTATGTTAGCTTCTGACCTTGCACTATTTGTGTAGTGCCAGGCCTTGGTGAAGCCAGTGTGCTCAGGAAGCTGCCTTTTTGGTTTGTTGACTTCCGAAGCAGCAGTTGGCTTATCAGGTGGTAAGGGTAGAAAGATTTCATTAAAACTCTCCAGGAAATCTTGGCTCTCTTCTTTGTTACTTTGCTTTACATGGCAGGTGTGTTTTTGAAAAGAAAATGGGAATTTTAGTTATTTTTCAAAACCAGGCTGTGCTTTCCCAAGATCTAACCTAGTGATTCTCAAACTTGGCTTCATATTATAAACATCTGGGTAGTTTCATAAAATACTGGTGCCGGGACTCACACCCAAAGGTTCTGATTTAATTGGGCATGGGCTGTGGCCAGGATATCAGAGTGTTATAAGTATCCTTAAGTGATTCTAAAGTTTGAGAATCACTGATCTTATTCAGAGATGTGGACAGATCTCCAATTTGCAGGTGCTCTTGACAGCATGGATAGCTTCCCAGTGAGACTGAAACTTTTGTGTGGAGGAGACTGGAGACTTCTGGGTCCATAGAGAGGGCATTTCTATTTCTAATAGAGAAAAGCTAGAAATAAATAGAATTGTGTGAATTTTTGCTCCATGGACCAAAATTTAAACTACAGCAATGCTTCTAACAATTTACATGTATTTTGAACCTACTTCCTACAACCTATAGAATAATAAAAATAATTAAAATTAATCACATTATTCTGATAATACACCATCCATATTTCCATCTTTGTATATATGGATATTTACTTACTGGATTTTATTAGATTGGGGCCCGCCAGTTGTTTTAGAGCATTATATATCTAATTCAGTTGTATAATTCAACGCACCTGTCTCTTGTCATGACTAATGGTGAAACAGGGCTTGCTGAGATGATGAGGGAAATTATACTGCCCTATTTCACCTGTTCAATTGAGGTATCTTAGGAAGTAAAAGTTGTATTTTACTAGAACCTATCAGCAGAAGCAGATAGTAAACAGTCTGTTTCAGGAACCAGCTTTTTTCTCCTCTCTCGATCAGTAAGACCAGTTAGTACTTACATTATCTATTGCTTATCTATTATTGTCTGTAACAGTGACATAAACATTCCCTTTGAAGACTCCTTGTATATGGCTTCAGGTCATGGCGGAACTGTGACTTGAGTGGTTAGGTCACTTGTCACGTAGGGCTGTCACTGGGTAGTGTATTTAATTTGCTGAGCAGGATCTAGGGACTTGGTTTCAAAAGTCATAACTTAAAGCCAGGCACAGTTGTACAAGCAGTTGGGAGACTGAGAAAGGAGGATTGCAGATTCCAGGCTAGCCTCAGCAATTTAGTGAGACCCCGCAGGAACTTCCTGAGACCCTGTTTCAAAATAAAAATAAAAAATGGGGTGCAGCTTGGAGATTGAATGCCCCTGGGGTCAACCCCCCAGTACAAAAATGTAACTTCATATGAAATATCAACTGGAGTTGTACTATGATGATTTTCATCATTTTTGGATCTCAGTTATTAGTACATAAAGTTGCTGTTATATTAGTTTCCATTTTACATTAATCTGTTTCAAATGTGCTAGATTTATCTTCTCTAAGTATATTTTTAAAATAGTAACCTGAGCTTTAACGGAATTAGGATTTGTGTTTGAGAATTAGAGGTTTTGATATTATAAAACTCATTTATTCGTTCTGTTTTTCTTTTTCCTTTGTACAGCTTGGTTTAGAGGTGCTGCTCTAAATCTTGCCCATTATTTATTGGTAAAGTCTACTTTTAATTGGCCTTTTTTAGTCAACCTAACTGTAATAATTTGATTTTTATATAAAATATTCAATCATGCTTTACCATATGGTGAACATCATTTATACATAAAAGCTACTTGCTGTTCTTCCTTTGGAAATCGTTAGAGAATCTCAGTAAGGGTTTTCTAGCCATCTGCTTCTCTTTCAAACCTTGTGTTAATGTAGACATCTGCAGTGATGACTCTGGGGTTATTAACTGCAGTGTCCAGTTAAATGCCCTTGTGTATAACTCTCTAGAAATCAGGCCTGCATGAAGAAATCACCTCTGTGGCTTTGATATCAATATGTCCCAAAGTGGATTTTCCATTTTTACTGCATGGAAAAAGGTACTTACACATATTTCACTTGTGTCTATCTTTTCAGTAGTGTTTCTTTTCCCTTCCCTTCCTTTCCTTTCCCTTCCCACCCCTCTGTGGTGCTAGAGATTGTGGGTATCTCTCTTTAAGAAAGCCAATTAAGACCCAAACTTAGGTGCCAGGTGCCATGACATGTGCCTATAGTCCCAGCTACTAGAGAGGCTGTGACAGGAGGATTGTTAGAGCCCAGGAGTTCAGAGATAGCCTTGGTAACATAATGAACACAATGAAACCCTGCCTCAACACAAACACAAAATGCAACAGCAGTAACAAAAGACTCAAACCTAACAAACTGATGAGGTGTAATCATATTACCCAAATCTTATTTAGCTTGTTGGAAATAATTCTCCAATGAATTTTTCTTTTTTAAAAAATTTTATTTTAATACTTTTACTGGTGCATTGTAATCTCATATAATTATGTAGTTCAGAGTGATAGGGACATACATGTGCATAGTCTTTAAATTGAAATTCCTCCAGTGTGTTTAAAGATCTGTTCGTAAATATACTGTTGATAGAAAATGAATGGGGTGAGAAAAATAGGCTAAAGAGCTATAAACTGCCAACCGAAATTCAGAAATGGAACCAAATAATTTCTTATACTAGAATATAAATCAGTGGGTAGATGATTCAATTTACAAAAAGTCAGTTTAGACTCAAAATTTCTGGGATACATTTGTTGCATATGGTGATAAATATTCGTATTTGGGTTAATATTCTATTTTTTTTTAACAAAAGATTATATCTCCTTTAACAGTTCAACTATTTCATATAAAGAAAAATGGTTAGAGATACGAAGTACACCTATTGTCTCTATATATTCATTTGTAATTAAATCAGTACATTATTACTTGTAACATTTAAAAACTTTTATTTTGATGGCAATATACTTAAATAAGATGTCAATCCAGGGAGCCAAGAAACAAAATAAAGGAGAACTTTTTGTTTTTGTTGTTTCTACACTAGGTGTCAGTAAAATGAGTTAACATTTATAAAATAATGGCTAAATTATTCAGTTATGAGAGTAACATCCATGAACTGTAGTTGGAATCATTAATTTTTGAAATTCAGTGCAGAAAAAATATTCCTTTCATATTACAAAATAACATACTTGATAAATTATGAGATTCCTGTAAACCTGCAATCCGTGGCACCTTACACAGCTATTTTGATCTACTGACTCAATTGGTGAGAAGCTATAAGAGTCAATTTTCTCATGTTTGTTCAGTTTTTCCATTCTCTCTATCTCCAAATACAGATCTCTGAACTAAATTCTAGACATAGTGTAATATTCACAGTGGGTGAGGAGGCAAAGCAATTTAGTTGACAGTTTTGTGTGATTAAAAACTGAAGCAAAACTCTCGAGTCTGATAGCCACAAAATCTGTTTATTGTCAGCATAATCTTGGCAGTAATGAGTTATGTTCATATTATTCTATGAGACAAAAGAAGGGTCAAGTATTTTTTTCAAAACCATTTTTCTTGATTTATAAGCATTGGGAAGTGCTTACTGTTATTTCCTCAGGGCTTTCGTTGACCTTACATGTAGAGTATATTCTGAAGTAAAGAACCATGAGAGGTTTTAGTGACTGAAAAGAAAATGCAAGGCTTCTTAGACAGTCTCTACACTTGACTAAAGTTTGAATGCATTTGTACACATACAACTTAATTATGTTTCCTTGGCTAATTACAAACTCCCCAAGGGCAAGTATCTCAGTCTTTCATTTACTTGGAATTTCACAGTAATACTAGGCTAGCTCGTAGTAGGCAGTCAGGAAGTGTTTCCTTAATAACATTGAAAAATGGACCATACAGTGTCTGTACAGTGCCAAATCCACAGTGAGAAAGCACTTGGAGTTGATTTTTCCATAGTAAACCAATTTATTCAGGGCTTTGCAATTTTGATTGATGATAAATATCCCAAAGGCATGTATTAAGGTTAAGTGCTCACTACTTCAGGAGATGTAGTGAACATTTTAACCCCAAATTGTTGATGTTTGACTGTTTCTAACCCCAAAGGAAGATCTTTGACCCCGCAATGATAGAGCCTTTCTAGAAGAAAGGAAAAACTTCTTTAGATATGGCCACAGAATCTGGCAGGAGGTTTCAGTTTTAGACTTCAAAGGCAAGTAGGGAATATGGAAGTAACTTGAATTTTTAAAAAATTGTGACTTCAGTTTAATACATTTCAATAACAATTCTAGTATCTCTTCTGAATATAGCTGACCTGCTTGAAACAAACCAGTTTAAATGATGCCTGTTATTCTGCTAATGATTTTTGTAGAAATATAGACAAATGACTCTCTGCTTAGAATTCTGCTGGAGACCAACTCAAAAGGCTGAGAAATAGTTGGCATGGTTCATTAGAGGATTTAATTGGCCTTGAAATGCAATGAGATGTGTGTATTTACTCTCATTTTGAGGGGCTGTGTTTACTCTGAGTGCCCCTTTTCAGTGTTCTTAAATATACAGTAATATTTTTGTGTGTGTGTGGTACTGGGAATTGAAGTCGGGGACATTCTACCTCTGAGCTAAACCCCCAGCCCTATTTTTTTATTCTTTATTTTGAAACAGGGTCTCACTAAGTTGCGGAGGGCCTCACTAGGTAGCTGAAGCTGGCCAGGAACCTGGATCCTCCAGTCTCAGCCTCCCAAATGCTGGGATTACAAGCGTGCGCCACCACGCCCAGCTAGTAATGTTTTTCAAAGTTGTTATTACTCTTATGATTCCTCTTTGAAGCCACTTGTTTGATTTAGACGTTTTCTGCCTCTTCTGATTTTAGTTTCAAAATATTTTTTTCATTTTTGTTATTCTCCTACGAAGGTAATTGAAATTGGTTTAGAGAGCCTTTTAGAGAACACTTTTCAAGCTCAGAGTTTACCTCCCTCTGGTTGAAAACCACAGTAGAGTAATGGAAGGAAAGTAAACACTTTGGCTTATATAGTAATAATTACCACTTTAGAATGTAAAAATTATCATTAATTCAAAGAAACTTTGAATATTCTCTGGTCACACAGCATAAAATTTTAGGACTGCAAGTGAATTCCTATGGTAATTTGGTACTTCCCTGAGCCTTCTGGAAACTTAATAGCTCTGAGCTTTCCTTTTGCCTGAGGCGCAAAAGGATCCTGCTGCTTGCTTCATTGGGCTTGAAAATAGTGGGCAAAAGAAAATCTTGGGCAAGCACAGTATGCAAAGTCTTTCATATACAGATAACTTTACAGAGTTCCTTTCAGTGGAAAGCATCTTTTTTTTTTTTTCCAAGATAAGTCATGCTGAACCAGTGACACTCTTTGTCTGCTGCCCCTTTATACCCAGGGCACATATTTGTAAGATGGCTAATAGGTTCAGAGATTTAGGACTCAACAAGCAAAGGAGTCCAAGCCTAAGCAGGAAGCAAGCAAGGAGCTTCAGTCTCATTAAAGCCTACCTGCAAGCAGATAATGAGCTAACCTAACTGCTGAGCAAGTGCAAGGTTCTTGGGTTGGAGTGTGCTCTATCCTGAACCAGAATGCAGGATACTGAGTGAGTCATGTGTTTGCTGTACACAGTGGGATCAGTGGCTGTGTGGAGATGACAACCAGAAATAGGAGAGAGGAAGGCACTGGCATATTTGGAGGGGGAAAAAGAGGACTGAATACATTGTGAACAGGATCGATCATGTTGGGGAGAAAATAGTGTGAATAACTGTACATAGAAGGAAAGAATATTATGGTCTGCTAATTTTGAATGCATTTGATCAAAATTATTTATTCATTCATTGGTACTGGAGTTTGAACCCAGAGGTGCTCTACCCCCTAAGCCCTTTTAATTTTTTGAGATAGGATCTCTCAAAGTTATCATGCACTGGCCTTAAACCTGTGATTCTCTTGTCTCAGCTTCCTATGTACTGGGAGTACAGGTGTGTGCTGCTGCACCCACATGCATTTGAGTATTTATGAAAATATTTTCTCTGTGATACTTAAAAAAATCACTCTGGAAATCAAAATAATGTACTTAAATTATTTAGCTATTTTTGTAAAATTGTTTTGGAAGGGTTTAGCCATTCAGGTATGATTAATTTCAACATTTCCTCAGATATAGATAAATTATCAATTACACATAAAAACAATGAGACCCTATATGTGGCATCAATTTAAGAAGTGTAAAGCAGCAAGACCCTGTCTCCAAACAAAATAATAAAATAGGACTAGGGTTATAGCTTGGAGGTAGAATGATCATAGGTTCAATCCCCAGTGCCATGAATAAATAAAAAGTATAAAGCAATGCGTATATGTGGAGTAGTAGTATTATCTGTGATCACGTACCATCCTTGAAGAGACGATGATAAACAGCTCATGTAAAAGCATAGAGTGACTAGATCTCTATTCCTTCCTCTAGAAGGTGGTATGGCAACTCCTGGATGGATCAGAAAGAATATGAGAAATGACAAAAAAAGTTTTCCTGCATTCTAGTCTCTGATACTGAGGTAGGAAATCCAGTCAGAGCCTTAGAAATATTGTTAGGAATTTAGACCTAAGATGGGCAAAAGAAAGAGTTCCCCAACCTCTGCCCTTAGTTGCCTGCGAGAAAATGAGTAGACACTTCCAAAAGATAAGAGAGCTGTTTCTTTGGCAACCCAGAGTTATGATCCAGGAGCTCTCCCTAATGTAACCAAGAAAGAGCCAGTTAAAAGACTGGAGAGAGCTGGGGGATGGTATGTAACTTGAGTGCCTTGTTTAGGCTAGGTATAATAAGTCTAAAGATTACCCTTATCCTCTCCAAAGGGAGAGACCAAGGGTATAAGAATCATGTGAGCCCTTTGTTGAGGCTTAGCTCTGTAAGTTTGTCAACTGAGCTGTTTACCAGTAAATAAAGAAATCTCTGATTTCAGCCTCCAGAAATCCTGTCTCAAGAACCAGGGGAAAACTGAGGAGGGGGAAACTGAGTCTCCTGGAACAATGCCTTTTTATCAAGGCTGATCTACTTTGGGGCAGTGTAATTGCTGAGCCTCCCTGTGGGTTACAAGTATGCTTTTAACTATGACTATTGATGCTGCTCCTATAGATCCCCTCTGACTTTCTTCTACATGTTTTATTCTGAAAGTGAGTTTTTTTTATAAGAAGTTTCTGCTCTAGCTGGCTCTCTCTGAACAGGATATATCAGATTGGTTTTGAAGGTCTGAGTTTTCACCAGTACTTTACTTGTAGTAGAGTCAAATGCTTGCAGGGAGCCCCCACTGAATTGTAAATGCTCCAATCCCCAGAGTATAGCTCAGTACACCATTGCAAGCAGTCAGTCGTTTTTCATTAAGCAGTGATTTGATTAGATAAAAATAAAAGTTGCTTGAGCATTCATTTTTGCAGTAGTGCATAACAAATTTATGCAAATTCCCATGCCACTAATCTGCATGCAAAATATAAAAGTGTGATTACCAAGCCATGTGCACCTGTATTGAAGTTTAATCAGGTACAAATATTAATGGGAAGAATAAAGCTTTTAACAAAAGTCGCAGCTGTTTGATGTTTGTAAAATATTTCAAAGAAAGCTTTAATGTCTTAATGATAATTTTGGTGTTTCAGACTAAACAAAATCTTTTTGAAAAAGGAAATACCAAACAAGACAATTCTTGAGTAGCACTTGGGATATATAGAGAAACAAAGATTGGTCTAAATGACTTGGCTGATTTGATAATCGAGGTATGAACAAACTTTGAAATATGTAAGCTGGAAGGAGGTCTTTATTAAGAATTTTACTGTATTCTCAAGGACAACTAGAATAGTTAAAAGCATGGAGTAGATATTTAATCCTAGCTTGGTATCTATTATTTAATATAATAGGTGCTTAATTGTTTGTAAAACTTATTTCTCATTCATGTTAATTGCACAAATTATTTAAAACATTATAAAAGGTACAATGTGTCAATCTCAAGTAAATGAAAGCCTATGTATTATTTTTAAAAATGATAAGGAAAAGAACAGTAATATGTATTGGATGCTAGGAACTGTGATTGACATATTACATACATTTTTGTTATTAGTTCTCCTAGCAACTCATGAAGTAATGGCTAGTTTTTAGATGTGAAGAAACTGAGCCTGAAATAAACCCAATATGTGTTCACAAATTATATTCCTCGTTTGACTCCAAAGTACTGGTCTTTTCTCTATATCACAGAATCCATATTATTCATTTAAGTACCAAATAATGTATGTGTCCTTTTTAGAAGCTAATGGTGTATCTTTTGATAACTAGCATCAAATTTATCTAAGAAGTTAAGATTCAAAAATTAGAACCCCACAAATACTTGGCAGTATAATATGAACTTCTGAATATAGAGGAGATACAATCATGGGCAAGTGACCTCTGTTAATATGTTTCTTTTAATTATATACCATTAATTGATATTCTCTGGTCTTCAAAATGGTGATCTGAGTGCCACTGAACAAGAGAGAGGCTATAGAGTGTTTTTCTTAATGCCTGTATCCTGTAATTCGTGGTTTTATGGGATGAATCAGAACCTTTGTTCTGGATCTTGTTCTTTAAAATTGAACATGGTCCTATCTTCATTTATGACAGGCCTGAAAATAAGAAGGAATAGTTTAATGCCAAAAATTTCCTTGCTGGTGAAAAGTTATGAGCAAGACCCCTAGTCCTATCCCTGTTCATTTTCAGGGGTAGAATAGAATAATAAATGGGGTAATTTTGGCATTTAGGTCAGATATGGCTTCCATATCTTGATAGATCAGTCCATTAAGGTGGAGAGAAAGTGAAGGTATTGGGATTAAGTTATTCTGTAGGCCATAGTGATTCAGGGCATCTAGTAAAGCTATTAAAATCACTTATGAACAGGGAGGGGAGGCAGCAGAGTGGGATCTGGAGGGAAACACACCAAGTGCTGTATGTGTGTAGGTTTCTATTACACCAAACCTTAATATGAGGTATACTTACAATGTACTGATAAAGTATTTTTAAAAAATTTCCTCTTCAACACTAATGTCATTCTCTATGTCAAAATACAAGTCCTTCCAGGCGTGGTGGCACATGCTTGTAATCCCATTACTTGGGGGGCTGAGACAGGAGGATGGCAGGTTCACCGCCAGCCTCAGCTACTTAGTGAGGCCCTCTGCAACTCAGTGAGACCTTGTTTCAAAATAAAGAATAAAAAATAGGGTGGGGGGTAGTTAGTTCGGAGGGAGGTAGAATGCCTCTAGGTTCAATCCCCAGTTCCACACACACACACCCAAAAATACAGGTCCTTAGTCTTAACTCCTTATCCAGGCATGCAAAATGCAAATGTCTGGCTTCAATTTACCCCCTCAGGCATGTTTCTGGCAAGTCTTCAGGAATAAATGAATTCTCTCTAACCAGTCCTTTGTTTATACCTCCCCCTTTTTCTGTAATGTCTTCCCCCTTCTCCTTTCCATTCAGTACCTCCTTCAGATATGAATCTTTCAAGGTCTAGCTCACATGTTGTCTTCCTTGAAACTTGAACTCACAGCAATCTCCCTTTCTATGCATTCCTGTAACATCGTCTGTTCCATTGCCTATTCTCCCTTCCTCTTTCCTTCTTTCCCTCCCTCTCTTCCTGCTTCTTTTACTTCCTTCCTTTCTTCACCAATTACTTCTTGCATGTCTGCTAAACAGTAAGGTACATATTTGCTCAGAAAACAATTGTTGTCTCAAGTAGACATAAACCCTGCCCTTATGGAGGATCCAACTTAATTGGATTAGACAATCATCTGTCAAAGAAATAAGTAGTAACTGCCCTGAAGTAAAATAAATGGTTCTAGGAAAGTAGGCGACAAAGTGACCACATAGATTAAGAAAACTGACTTGTAGAATGGGCCAGGGAATGCTACACAAGGAAATGATAACTCAGCTGAGGTCTGAATGTTGGGTAATCCCTAACCCATTAAATCCCAAGTTTTTCATTCTTCAAATATTTCAAAGAAATCAATAGAGGTGCATTAAGATCTGTTGGAAATAATAATATAGAGCTTATATATGTTCAGATCCCACTATATATATATATATATATATATATATATATATATATATATATATGCTATATATTAGCTAATTATAGCTAATTAGCTATATATTTCCAAATGCTCTAATCATTTGCCTATTAACTTTTCTCAAAAGAATTGAACTCTAAAAACATATTTATTTCAAAATTACCATAAGTGGTATATTTGTTACTCAATTTAATTTTTATTGGTGTTTAAAATCTGAAATATTGGGACTTAATGGGTTAACCAGGCTCTGGAGTAGTGTCTATGAAGAGCATTGGAGAGGCCTGGGGAGATAGTTCAGTAGTGGAGTGCTTGTCTAGCATACCCAAATCCCTGGATTTAATTCCCAGCACAGCAAATAAAAAATAAACAGCAAAACAATAACAATCACTAGAGACATAGGAAAAATGTGTATGGAAAAAGTCTTATGATGAGAGGACAAGTGTACTTATATGACTCATTTTGTTACCCATGCTCTCTCTCCTCAAATATACTTTTGGATAGGAATGATTTGTTTCATTTATTTTTGTCTAATTTTTTTGGTATGGGGGATTGAACTCAGGGACATTCTACCTCTGAGCTATACCCCAAGCCCCATTTTTTGTTGTTTTTTTGAAACAAGATCTCACTATGTTGCTGAGCGTCTCGCTAAGTTGCTGAGGCTGTCCTTGAACCTGTGATCCTCCTGTCTCAGCCTCCCAAGTACTGGGCTTGCAGGGGTGCACCACCATGTCTGGTTTACCTTAATCTTTTGAAAGGTTTTTAATGATCGAGTCCAAACTCCAGTAAGCCCTGAGAAATATAGTGGTTTGATAAAGGTTACATACATAGAGACATTGGTCTCTTGTATACCCCTTCCCCATGCCTAGTGTTCTTTCACTGAAATAACTTTTTATAACTTTGTAAATAGTGCACTCTGCATGTGGGAGATAGTTGAGAAATGCTTTCATTTATGGTTGGTAACCCTGTGATCATCTGTAAAATAGAGAGCAGGAAGGTGTAGAATCAAAAGGTGTTTCATTACATGGAAAATGTTATAGGATAAAGAAGTATATGTTAGGGAGGAAATCTACATTTGTACAGGACCATGCTAACTAAGCTTTGTAATGAATAGGGCAAAGACAATCTTTGAAAAACATTTGTGTGAAATAAAAGATGAAGGATATTATAGTGACTAGAATTTAGAGGGTCTTAGATTTAATCCTATTCCAAATAAATTTCTTGAGGCTGGAAGATGAAAAGATAATTTTGGTAGTGGCTTCATTGGTGTGACAGTTTTAAAACATGGCCCTACAATTTTTTTACATTCCAAACCTTGGGGTATGTTTTTTTGTCCTTTCCACTCAAATCTTTTTGACTGATAGAAAGCAAGGAAAGTGATACTGCCAGTCTCTGGGCTAACCACTTAAGGAAATAGCAGCTTCTACTTCCTCTCCTTAGAAGCTCTCACTTACAAGAAGCTTGCACTTACAAGCTAGCCATTGTGTTGTGAGAAAGCAAAGCAGACCATGGAAAGGCTGACATGAAGAAAAGCAATGGCCTCTGGCCTACAGTTCTAAGTGAACGTTCACAACTTATAAGTCATGAATGAACCATCTGCAAAGTAGACCATGCAATCTTCAGTTGAGTCACTCCAGCTGACACTTCACAGAGCAGAGGCAAATTGCTTCTTCCAAGAACTGTCCAAAGTTGCAGATTTATGTACAAATTAAATGATCATTATTGTTTGAAGCAACCAAGTAACCAAGTGGTTTCTTTGGCAATAAATGATAATACATTTGGGGAGGTTCTGATCTGCTGAGCACAGGAAAGTTAGAAAGATTTTAGTTCTTACATAGGACTCTTCAATTTAGAAGTGGCAGGTAAATTGAGGAAGCCAAGAGCCACCCAATAAATTAGAAGAACACTGAAACAAATCCATCAATCAAAGGGAGCAATTATAGGGTCTCAGGGAAATACAGCAGAAAGAATTTTATTTGAGGTGAGTGGGTAGAAGATTCAAAGAAAGTAGAAAGCAATGTTACTATTCCAAGAGAGTAAAGTTAAGAAATGAATGAGAAGGTATAATTGATTTAAGAACTTAGGGAAACTAGAATAGAGCCAAAGACCAGGTTGGTCACACGCAGAGATGGGAGTCCTGTGATCCTTGAATATCTGGTTGTACTTAGAGTCTCTTTCTCAACCTGACTCTGGCGTGCAGTTTAGCCCCTGCATGCTTAGCCCATCTGCTTCCCTATAGGGTCTTGACACATACTATGCCAAGTACCTTGGGGACACTGAGGATTTCTGTTTGCACAAACTGGTTGAGCTCCCTATTAGTCCATGTATCTGAGCTTGAAAATTAACAAGAAGCTAGTGAATAGAGTTAATATATTTCAAAATTGCTTATCATATATGAGACAGGAGTTGAAATGTGGGATTTACTTATACACATGTCATATAATTCTTTTTTATTTACGCATAATGGCATTTCCCATGAACTGTTTATGGGGTAAGGATGAATTGATGAAGTTTAGATTCAGAGCTGAGGGGAAAATAGGTCTAGAGAAGAGTCATTCTTAACTTGGAAATAGTGGAATATATGTTTCTTTGACCTTTGGGGTGAAATTGTCATGACTCATTATAAATTAAAATAAGAAATCATACCATGTCCGGTACCAAATAGCTCATACCTTTGGCTTTAATTTTCATTTTAATGGGGAAATATACATTACAGAATAAAACTATGGAAATGGAAAGTATATAAACGCATTACCACAAACAACCACAGTTTCAAGTTTGAGCAGTAAGGTTTCGTGTTTAAGTTGGGCTTTAGAACACAAAATCACTTCATTTGATACTAGTTGAGGAAAGTTTAGTGTTAGCCTAATAGGCAAAATATCCTAGGCTAGGAAAAGGCAATTGAAGGTATAATTTTTTAGAGCATTTTGAAATAATTGATTCTTCTGAGAATTGGATGATATTTATGCTTTTCTGAGGCTCACTATTCTAAATGAAGTGCTTTACAGATTCCAGACATATGCCACATTCATTTTATCCAGATGATGAATGACTTACTGATAGTCCAGGCTTTGTACTATTTGAGACTCCAGTTCTTTTTATAGCCATGATGTCACTGAGATGACACTTACTTGTATAGATGTTATTAATGGTCACTATTCAGCTTTTTATTTGCAGTGAATCCAAAGGGCACTTGGAGGGGAACGAGGTCAGATTGAGTCATTGATTCCTTAAAGTCATCTGTGTGTTACCATTTGAGGATCCTGTGAAAAAACAGAAGCCAATTTGAACACTACCACACTTTGGATGAGTTTCCATTTGAGGAGCTCCAGAAACTCCCACAAGTCAGATTCAGAAGAGTTTTTTCAGGAGATTGCCAAAGACTGTGCAGTGTTGCTGGCAAGAATGTAAACAACAAGCAGATGTTTTATCAGAGTGGAGCCCATTCTGGGAAACTGTCCCTGGGCAGTCAATGAGAGACACTGGGAAGGAGGCTAGTTCAGAACAAAGATGAGAGAACCAGACTGGGGCATGCACCTGACTAAAAATAGACTTACAAATTTTAGAGTTCCAAGACTCTAAAGTAACTTCATACAGAAATAGTTGCTAATTAATCTCTTGAACTTTCCATAAGAACTGTCTGGCACTGTAACTACACTTGTGACAACCTGCTGTTATTGTGGTAATGCTTTGGTTTAGTTTCACTTTTTTTCTTTTTTAGAAAATACACATCTCCTTTGTTTTGCACAGTTTTTGAAAACCCAGATAGTTGGACATGCATATCTGCTTTCATCACCAGTGAATTACATGCTCTCTGATAAAACCTTCATCTCTCTAGGTTTACTTTTCTCATATGTAAGAGAAATAGGGTAAACTATTAGAACTTACTTGGATACGAGCTATAAAATCATGATCGGGAGAGACCAGTATTTATAATTATCTTCCCCTCTCTGACCACTGATGAGTAAGAGAAGAATAAAGAACTTCTCAACTGGCAGAATAATCACTTTAATGGTAAGAGTTCTGATGCTATAATTACCATGATACCACTGGTCAGAGCCATATACATTCAGCAAATATTCCTTGAGCACAAATTATACGCTAGAGACTGAACTAGGTGCCAGGATTACCACAATGAGGAAAAAATATGTGGTTCTTGCCCTCAGAGAGTTTTAATGTCTGATAAACTACAAATATTAAATATTCTAATATTTAAATAATATATAAATGAGATTAATTGCTAAGGAGAATGAGGGTAAACCTGGCCTAGTGGGGAATAGAGGTCAGAATGAGGCTATGAATGACTTCCCCAAAGCAAATATATTCAGAAGCATTATAAAAACTAATACCAAAGAAATCCACACTGCAGATTTGGATATGAACTGTTTTTTTTTTTTATCTGTTCGATGACTCTAATTCCAGAAAACAAATTCTAAATCTTCACTATTAGTCTCACATAGATTTGAGAAGAAGTAGATGGCTTAGGAGAAACCATATCTATGAATGAAAACAAAATTCACAAAGACCACATTATGACATAGCATCAGAAGGACATTTTGCATGCTAGGGTTAATGTGAATGCATGCTTATGTTTTATTTACCAACAAGGAGCAATTGCAAACTTAAGCTTTTATGGATGTTTGTGGACTGGGCTCTGGAGTCTATAATCATATAGTGACTTAAATGAGAGTACCCATGCTCCAATTTCATTATTTAATCTTTCTGAAAAACATGAGCATTAAATGAAGGTATCCATGGAAAGGGTTTGGCATGATGTCTGGTACCTGGTAAAAGTGAGTAAACAGTAGCTATTGTTGTTGCTATTAGTGTTTAACAAAAAGAGTGATCACCTTCTGCTTCTTTGTCCTACTGGAAGTAATACATTAAATTTTTACCAAAACTATTTCTCCTCATATTTCATGCCCTGAATAATGGATGTCCACTTGACCACATAAAAATGACTGGAATCTTCTGGGGTTTCCTTGAAAGTGGCAGTCGGATAGGGACAATGCCAGCTGTGGTTTTGTGTGGAAAGAGGCTGAGGCACTTCAGAGTGATTTTATAAACTCAACTGTTATTACAATCTAATTTTAAATGCTTTAAGATTGCTTAATATTTAAAGTAATGTTATTTTCGTGGTGGTCATAATGTGGGTGTGTATGGGGGGATCTAATGGATTTTCAAAATTGAAATAAAGCACGACAAGGGGGCACATGTCTGTAATCCCAGTATTTGGGAGATTGAGAGAGGAGGATCACAGATTTGTGGCCAGCCTCAGCAACTTAGTGAGGCCCTCCAAAACTTAGTGAGACCCTCTTTCCAAAAAAAAAAATAAAATAAAATAGGACTGAAGGTATAGCTCAGAGGTGGATTGCCCCTAGGTTTAATCCTTAGCGACACACACACACACACACACACACACACACACACACACACATACACACGAAAATTAAAATATTAAATTATCATTTATGGTAGTTGATTAAAGTAGGGTTTACTTAAAACTGGGCCCTCATTGTCTTCCTTGAAATCATGGGTATAATTTACCTGCCTCATATAAACTTTGCACATATCACTTCCTCAGTATGTAATAACTTAGAATGAGAACAATGATCTACTTAAGTCATATCACATTGTTTAATGGTGATACTATCCAAGAAAATATTTAGCATTTAGCTCAGTGTGCTTCTGCATAGGTATGCTGTAGGCCTCTGTCAGGTATACTATGAAGTAAATAAGTACAACTGATTTTTTTCTCCTGCAAAGCAAGTGTGGGTGCATTTTCTTGGAGTCTGTAGGCTCAAGGTCATCTTTGAGCCTGTAGCTTTTTTACCAAAATACTTCTTTTTAGTATATGATTGGGCATAGTTTTGTATTCCACTCTGAAACACAAAGATACCTTTCTTTTGGTGGTACTGTTCCAGCCCTTGAAATTACTGTCTCTTTTATGCCAGCACAGCCCCCTTGATTAAAATGTGGTCTTTCCACATGAATCAGTCATTATCACTGCCATCCATTAATTTGCTCATGTGCCTTATATACATGGGATGATTTCCCAAACTCTTGTGGCCTATATACTTACATCCCATCATTCAAGTCTCCCTTCCTGCTTAAAGTTCATATCAAGTTTTCCTAGGCTACAGTGGGCTTTTCTACTAGAATATGAGCTTGTAATATGAGGCCCCATAACATCTACTTTTTGGGGGGAGTTCCCCACTCTACCAACCTAGCATACAACTGAGTTCCAAGAGATGCTTATAAGTACATATCAACTTGAATTCTGTTCACCGAGATGGTTCAAAATTAGAAACTCAGTGGAAGATAAGAGGAAACAATATACACAAAGCATTTGTGTCATGATCTCTTCAGAGTTGTGTACACTTGAGAGGGAGAAGGATACATTTCAAATTCATACCAATCAGACCCCGATAGAGCTGTCACTTTCTTTTGGTAACCAAGCCAAGTGTAGGACTTTAAACAAACCTGGGTTTGAGATCTTCTATGGTTATGAAGTTAGTGCAAACACTATATGGGACATCTGGGCATTTTCCCTTGATCATCTTGTCTCAGGATTCTGGAGTAGCTTATGCACTGGTGAATCAGAAAGCCAGAAATACTGATTTGACTTTAATCAATGATTTTGATTTTTGTAAACTTAAGGCAGCAGTTTGGAGGTAAATATTTCCTGCAGACTCTGCCTATTTCAACCTAAAGTCTCAGGAGCATAAACAACAGGACTGTATATGTGTTTTGTGATTGCCAGAAATGGCTCTAATGTGTGAATACAGAGTATAGTTTAATTTCCCTTGGTTAGGTAAGAGGCCCTTGAAAATAAAACACGTGGAGCTATGGAATATTGAAATATTTCATGCACATTTGTAGCGTATTTTCTAGAGATCACTTGTTAGCAAATCTAGCTAATTCTTTTTCAACTTCTATGACTTTACCTTTTCATGTTGTGGTGGTTGTTTAGGATTTTGAGATGACTTATTTCCTTAAATTGTATTTTAGCTTAAGGAATAAAGAAGTTGAGTTACTTAAGAGTACTTTGTGGATGCCATTTGGTAGTAGTGTATCGGGCGCCCCAGGCTGAACCCTCAGCCATGAGGCCCCAATAAAAGACGCTGGCTAAATATTACTGGTTCGAACCTCTTTTATTATATATCTCTCTTTCTGGGATCAAGAGCGTTGCACAAACGATAACAAACACAGTACAGAGGTCGTCTTTCCAAATAGTGCTTTTCCTACAGACTTCCAATAACCCCTCTCTCTCTAGCAACCCGTCTTCCACTAGCAACCCACAATCTTTCTTCCCAGGACTTCCCCAGCAACCCAGCCAACCTCTTCCCAACCGCTTCTTCTTCCCAACCACTTCCTCCCAGAACTTCTCCCAGCAACCCAGCCCAACAACTTCCCAACCAGCCTTTCCCCAGCAGCTCTCTCTCTAGGCAAGAGGTGGAGGCTTTTAAAGCTGCACAGGGCCTAAGCCACGAGGCGTCTCATACAGCTCTCACCTGGGCCGGCCATGAGTCAGGCGTGCTGGTGCATGCGCTCTGGCGTGGCACAGCCCCGGGATGTTATTCACCTGTAGCTGCTTCTGGCACTTTACCAGGCGCCATCTAGAGGCGAGGTCTAGCCGGCCGAACTAGGCCCCCGACAGTAGTGGATAAATGGAAAGGTAAACAACTTGCTCAAGGTCCAGAAGAAAGTCAGTGGTGAGACTGAGACAAGACTTCTGTCATATTTGCCTATTGCTTCTCAAATTGACACCACTGATGAAAGAGTTTGCAATAGAGCAATTTCTCTGGCCTGAAAGGAGGCAGTAAATTAATCAAGTAAAGAGAATGCTTATTATGGTGATTTTAAAACTGTTCATCTGTCACATTTTCCCCCAAAATATATATATTGTGTGTGTGGATCAAGGGGATGGTTTTCATAATTTAAATCTGATTGGCATCACTGCTGTTAAATGAAAATGTGGCCACTGGGTAATAAAATATAATTTAAAAAATTGGTAATCAAAACTCTTGTTAGCATTAGTGCCCATTTCATGAGAAGCTCATAGTGCTTTAAAATTAACATTGATTAAATGATGAACTGACTGGAGAGGGGCCACTTATAAAATCGAGGATACAGAGTAGGGGCAGTTCTGTCAATTTCTCTGCCAGGCTAGGAAGGTTCATTAATGGACCAAGAGAATTAGAGAATCTGTGAAGGGCAGTATCACAGAAGATTGCTTCTATTACAATGAAATTGGTAGGTCAGTGGATATTATAACATATTTATGATTGTGTCTCATTAAATTATTGTGGAGGTTAGATTTTTTGCTATGAAATAGTTTAGCACTTATAACGGATTCTTTTAATAAGATACCTGTGTGCAATGGCATTTTATATGAACTGTAAATGTTAACCAGTAGACCAAGTTGGATAAGAAATGCAAAGAAGGATTACTTTCAAATAAAATTTTTGGCATATTATACATGAATTCTATTAGCTAATTGGTAGTATGACACACTTGTTTTCCCTGAGTACCTGAGAGAGAGACTGAAGTGTAAAAATGCTTAGGGTTAAAATAGCATTGAGCTTACTATGTTGTATAGTCTGAGTGATTTGATTCTCAGGGGTTAAAAATTCAAGACACAGTCTATAGTTTGCAACAAAAAATTTAAAACACTATTGCTAAAACTCATCTAATATTTGATTTTCCCTTCTAACAGTTTGTGTTTATTCCAAAACTAATCAAATATCTGAAATGATCAGCAGTATCATATTCACAGTATCATACACACAATAGTCTGGAGAGGGAATATGACATTTTTTCTCTCTGGAATAGCAAGGGAAACTTGTAGAAAACTATCTCAAAAGTTGCTTTTTTCATTAATCTTGTGGCAGCCCTGGGATGAAGGCAGGGTGTATTATCCCCATTTTGTAAGTTAGGACACTGAGGCCACAAGAGATTGTGGCAAAGTCAAAATGTAAAGCTGGTATTCTGCCCTCAAATTCAATGTTCTTTCTATAATGTGCAAATTTAACTACAGAATTGTAGTTAAAATTCTAAAGTCAAAGTTGTGTCTGGGCCTCAGCCAAGCATGGTGGTGCATGCCTGTAATCCCAGTACTTGGTAAGATTGCAGGCTTGAGGCCAGCCTTGGCAACTTAGTGAGACTCTGTCTCAAAATAAAAAATAAAAAGGGCTAGGGTGTAGCTTGGAGGCAGAATGCCCCTGGGTTCAATCTCCAGTACCAAAAAAAAAAAAAAGTCAGGGCCTCAATTTATAGTCTTTTTAGATTTCTTTTCTCAAATGTCTGAAAAATGCATAGTTTGAAAAAGAATGTCTGGTGTCCTAAATACTTCTTGCAGCTAGTAGGAGTAATACAAGGTAAATTGCTAGATTAGATTTTACTGGGATTACTTTGTATTAAATCCAGAGCAGGTAGGCCTTCATTTAAATAAATGCAACACAATACAACTCAAACTTGCAATCTAGATTATATACCAAAGATCTTCTGTGAGTAGGAAATTCTACTTGTACGTTTTAAAGCACTTTTCAAAAATGGATTATATGTCTCTGGGGAGTTTGAGGAAATCATTTATAATGTAAATCAGAATTCACCATGCTACCCAACAGTTATGCAAAAGTGACAGATAAGGTTATTGTTCAAAGTAAATTTAACTCCTGCTTGTGTGACTTTTTTGTATATTTATAGTAATACAGAACTCTTCCTTACCATTTATCCACTGGCATTGGGGATCTAGATCACTACAGACATTTGTGGCTGTTTATATCAAAACAGCATCAAACAGATTTACTTGTGTATCTTTGATTGGGATTTTCAAGGCATATATTGTTTAGAAGTAATATAAGGTCCTGTGTGACAAAAAAATGATGCTTCCTCGTGCTTTTCACCCAATTTATTCCTTGCTTAAGACAACTTTCATTGAACTTGCCTTCAAATGAAGCCCTGAATATTTTACAACACAATGGAAAAGACCCTCTTGTGAAGTGGATGGCTTTAGGCTGATCTTGAAGGATGTGAATTTACTTTAGTAGGCATAAGGGAGTTGGGCCTGTTCCCAGAAAATGCCCAAGTGATAATTTTTTGAAGATGGAGTAAGTCTTTGCTCATTCATTGTACAAATATTTACTGAGCACACATCATATTTCAGGTGCTGTTCTGGGAGCTGGGCATATAGAAGTTTTTTTTTTTTAAATGGAAACAAATTTCTGTCCTCATAGAGCTTACATTTCAGTGGGAGAGAGAGGTCATTACCAAGATAAGTATATAACACAGAGTGCTAAAAAGAAAACGAGGAGCTCTCAAGTGTTTGACCTTTTACATAAAGAGGCAAAGGAAGGTCTCACTGAGAAGGTCTCACATGAAGGAAGTTGAAGGGTCAGGTCATGAGGCTACCTGGGAGTAGAATATTGGAAGCAGAAGAAACATCAATTCTAAAGGCTCTGAGATTAGCTCACACCTGATATAGTTGAAGACTAGCAATGAGAGGGCAGTAAATGCAGGTAAGAGAAGATGGGGTCACAGACGTGACCAGGTAGCTCCTAGTACAAATCTTGGACTTCAAACTGGGCATGGTGGTGCACACTTATAAACTAAGTACTTGGGAAGCTGAGACAGGAGGATTGAAGGTTGAGGCTAGCCATAGCAACTTAGTGAGAACCTGTTTAAAAATGAAAAATAAAATAGGGCTAGGAGTGTAGCTCAGAGGTAGAAACCACTTGGGTTCAATCTCCAGTACCACAAGAGAGAAAAAAAACATTGGCCTTCTATCAGAGAAAGAAAGTGGAGTGTGGAGATTTAACTAATGTTTTAGTAAGATTGTTCAGATTGCAGTGTTTGCAAAAAGACTAAAGAGGGTGCCAGGCATGGTGGTACATGCCTATAAACCCAGTACTTGGGAGGCTGTGACACAAGACTCGCCAGTCTAAGGCCAACCTCAGCAATTTAGCAAGATACTTAGCAACTTAGCGAGACCCTATTTTAGAATAAAGAATAAAAAGGGCTGGGGTGTATCTCAGAGGTAAAAGGCCCCAACTTCAATCCCTAGTACCAAAAAAAAAAAAAAACCCAATAAAAAACCCCCAAGAAACCAAAAACCAAAGACCAGGTGTAATGAGGGCAGAGAGACCAGTTGGGAGGCTATTACAGTAATTCTGGTGAGAGATGATGATGGTTTCAGGTGGTAATAACCAGGGTTGAGTTCTCAAGATTTTTCTGATAGATTGAATGTAGGATATTAGAGAACGAAGGATTTGGGGTTTGGGTAGGATGCACAACAGGAAGGATGGTGTTTATGCAGTAGTAAAATGAGAAAGAATGCAGGCAGACCCTTGGTGGGGTGACAAATATCAAAGCTCAGTTTTGAGTATGTTTGCTTTAAGATGCCTACTAAACATCTAAGACCTGTGTTACATAGGCTCTGGATATATGTTTGAATTTGAGGGAGACATTCTAGGTGGATATATCAATTTGGGATTCACAAGCATGTAGATGATATTTAAAGCCATGGGGTCACCTAAGGAATTAGTATACATAGAAAAAATAATCTAGTGACACAAGAAAAGAGGTTGCAAAATAGCATGCATATTATAGTGTCTTTTCTTGGGAGAAAAAGAACTTTTAGAAAGAATGGAATCACATATTCCACTATCATCTCTGGATACTAGGAATATTAGTGATTCTCATTTTATTATTTTATGTGTTTCCATATTTCCCACATTTTATTTAATGAAAATGAATTACTTTTATAACCAGCAAGCAGAATTAAACAATAAATACTATCAAGACTTTTATCTAGAGTTATTTTCTAATGTTTAAAATAAAACATTTTTTCATGTAAATGCCCCCACATGCTCATTCACAGAAACACCCACAGAGAAAACATGACCACAAAATGTTATTTGAATTGTACTGCATATAACATAGTTAGGGCTTGCCATCCGGGTCTGATAATACAGATGTTATTGCCCTTACATAGAGTTAAATTAGTACAACTGGACAGTAAAGAATGTGTGAAGGACCTGGGAACAGTTAAACCCAACAAAACTACATCTAACACGAATAGATTGGAACCCTTGGGGCTGAGCCAGAATCACATCCTTTGGGAAAAGAGAATTAATTGAACCCTTGTTCCACTCTCCTGTGACATTCTTTTCCCTGGAGGCCTTTTGCCTTCTTCCTTTAGGAGCTACCATTTAGTGAACAGGGGATCTGCTAGTTCAGCAAACTACTCTTAAATGTTAATAACTTACTCTTGGCTAGTTTTTTACACATAGGAAAAGCATATCATTTTACCATGTTGACTTTTGAGTTTTAAAGTTCAGACAATTCTTATTTTTTCTTTTGGACATAAAAAATCTACCAGTTTTCTCTTGCATTCTCTCCCTCTCCCCGTTTGATTATAATGATTTCTCTCCTCCCTTCCCTGGTGGTGACTCAGACATAGCTAAGGGGGACTTTTCTCAAACTTTTTTTGGAAAAGAGAAAAAAGTCAGTGTTTGGCCTGAGGTCAAACAGAGAATATTTTAGCTAAGATGCAGGATGGTTGATGCAGTTATGAGTGACTGAAAATGGAATTGTAATGGAAAAGACATTTGCATTTTGAGCTGTAGCATTTGGTACTGTGAGTGTTAGCACTTTGTTAAAAGTGTATACATGCATGGTAAGTTTTTAAAGCAGAAAGCTGGAAAAGTGGTACAGAAATTTATTTTTGTACATGCCTGCTTTTCCATTAAGTAATAAGTGTAATTCTCTATGTGAAGATATGATGTTCCACTTCTTCCTTTCCTTCCTAAGAGTGCCCTAACGGACCCAAAGTTTCATCTCACAAGTGAGAGACGTTGCTCCTTTTAGTGTCCAAAGGTCAGAGTAGATTCCTGCCAATATTGTATTAATTTTGGCAGTTTTCATCAGTCAAAATAACAGAATTTGCATTCCCATCCTCACGCCTCCTGCTCTGACATATATACCACACACACACACACACACACACACACACACACACACACAGTTAATAGAAAGAAACTTTTCATTTTAATTACAGATATTGAATCCCAAGAAAGCACACTTATATATGAATTTAGATCAACAGTGCAAGCAAAGACATCAAATTAGCTGAGTTTGTTGACACATGCTTGTAATCCCAGTACTTGGGAGGTTGAGACAAGTGGGTCTCAAGGCCTGCCTCAGCAACTTAGCCAGACCCTATTTCAAAATAAAAATAAAATATGGCTGGGGGTGTAGCTCAGAGGTAGAATGTGTCTGGGTTGAACCCCCAGTACTATAGAAAAGGTATCAAATAACAAACATTCTACCTAAAACTATATTTGAAATCTTATGGAATGAGCACCAGTCTTGGAGTTTTAGGATCTGAACATAAGAGAAATGATTTGTTTTCTTTTTAAATGATTTGTTTTTGAAGTCTTAGCAGGCAGAATATGTAGGATGTTAGAGGAAATATTATTGGTTATGAACTGATAGTTGTTTCAGCCAGGTGATACATATATGATGATTTATTATACTAGCCTTTCTACTTTTGTATGTTTAAAGTATTTTTTACAAAGGAAGTTTTATTATTTCTTAGCCCTAAAAAATCTAGGTGTAAATCTGTGTCTGCTGCTTAGTAGCAGAGCAACCATTAGCAAACCACTCACACATTTATTTAGCTCAGAAGATTTGTATAAATTTGATTTAACTGTAACAAGTATGATGGACATTGAAGTCAGGTCTTGATCCAAATCTGCTATTTCTACAACTTGAGTTAAGCCATTTATTGTTTTAAAATTTATTTCCTTGCCTATGTAGTTACAATATTGCTTTATTTCTCAGGGCTTTTGTGAGGCTTAAACAAGAAAATGTATACAATGTGTCAAGGATCAGCAATCAGACATATGGTATATTAAACATTATGTCCATTCTTTCTTTCTCTTCTTTTATGGTGCTGGTGATTGAATCCAGGGACATTCAACCTCTGAGATATACCCCCCAGAATTCCTGTTTTATTTGAAAACAGGCTCTTGGTAAGTCACTGAGAGCCTTGCTAGATTGCTGAGACTGGCCTCAAACCTGAGGTCCTCCTGTCTCAGCCTCCCAAGTACTGGGAATATAGGCATGCACCACCACTCCCAGATCTTTTCTTTTCTTCTATTTTCTTTCTATTTATTTATTTATTTATTTATTTATTTATTTATTTATTTATTTATTTCTTATTTCCCTCCCTCCCTTCCTTCCTTCCTTCCTTCCTTCCTTCCTTCCTTCCTTCCTTCCTTCTTTCTTTTGATCAAACCCAGGATGTTCTGTCACTGAGCCAAGCCCCCATGCCTTTATTTTGAAACAATTTCACTGAATTACCATGTGTGCTGGCAGTGAACCCGAAATCCTCCAGTCTCAACCTCTCAAGTACCACCATGCCCAGCTATTTTATTGCCTTAATTCTTTGTAATGCAAGTATCCCCTTGCTTGTGACAACCAAAGTCTTAAAGTCAATTCAACTCTCTAATAGGAGAAAAAAGAATTTCTGAGTTGTTATTAATTGAACAACTGTTACTTAAAAAATGAGCCAGAAGAGGAATTTGAGAGGGATCTAGAAGAATCTTTTTTCATTTATTTAAATTTTTTTTAAAAAGCTGAGTGCCGTGGTACACTCTTTTAATTTCAGTACTTGGGAGGCTGACACAGGAGGATCCCAGGTTTGAGGCCAGCCTCAGTAACTTAGTTTCAAAAAAAGTAAATAAAAATTGCTATGGGTGTAGTTTGGGGATAGAATACCCCTGGGTTCAATCCCCAGTACCAAAACCAACAAAGATACAACAACCAGAAAACTTGGGAGGCTTACGTGAGATTTAACAGACAAAAAGGTTCCGCTTTGCCACTGTGAGTATGGGAGTGAAGTCATAGCTAAAATTTGTGTTCAGACAAAAGTCAACACATTGGTACATCACAAAAATATTGGCCACTTTATTTTTTCCTACAAGGAGCCTGACAATCTCACATGCATTTTTTTTCATTTTGTCTTTATTTAGTTAGTGTCACCAGGAGGAATAGGACAGTGGTTAAGATCCTGACTCTGGCCTGGGTTCAAAGTCTAACTCTGCTATGTACTAGGTGCATGACCTTAGGAAATCCACTGAACTTTTATTCTTCATTTGTGAAACTGGGGTGATAATACTGTCTACCACAGAGATTTGTGATGATTAAGTGAGTTGACCTTGGTAAAATGTTTTGAAAAGTGTTTCTTATGCACTAAGTCCTATGCCAACATTTATTAAATAAAAATAATGAAAGGTGCTTTGAAAAGAGTTGATATGTAAGCCCCACCTAATGTCAAAGGGCATAGGGAAATACACCAAGTGGCATGTGTATATACATTTATATCACTTTGAATCTCATAATGATATATAATTGCAATGCACCAATATAAGTCTTAAAAAGATGTGGAAGAAGGACATAGAATTATCTATTCTTTGTATTTCCTGTCCCAGCAATTTAGCAAAGGACTCACCTTTAAAGTTAATTGCAGGAGCTTATATATTCAGTGGGTTGCATTTTGTATATAGGCTTGCATGTGTGTGCATATATTTGTGAAACTGGGTTCTTCTTTCATTAGAAATTATATATATATATATATATATATATATATATATATATATATATATATATATATATATAATCTTTGAGCACACTTGGATTTTTTTAAAATCTTGAATTTTCTTAATTGGTCTGGAATTTTAAAAGAAAAGTCCTGCTGAGCTTTTGCATAAGGAATTACTAATACAGTAGTATTACTAAAGTGTTCTACTTTGTGCTTTTCTTGGTATGGAGTCAAATTTATAGTTATAAATTCATGGAAGTAAAGACTATCACCTCCACTCCACCTAATAGGGCCAGTATGAATAGGTAAGTTACATAAAAACTTAGAAATTTTTACCTTACATATTTTTATGACGTTCACTTTATATTTATCTCTGGTTTGTGTGGGAGAAATGAATAACTCTCCCATGAAAAACCTTTTGGAAGTGACTCTTATTTGCAATAGTGAGAATGAGACACCACATTTTCTTGTTGATTTTTGCAGCTGCAGTTAAAATAAAGCTGTTGCAATGTCTTTAGTATAACTGAACATTGAAAGTACTTGCATTAGTGGTATTGATCTTGGAAACCCCTGTACTCCATGCTTCCCTGAAAATATTTTTCCTCTGTTTTTGATGACAGTCAGGGATATTCCCTGAAAAGTGCTGCCTATTTATTGCACATCATCTTGATGAATTATTTCATAGCTCTATCAATTTCCCAAGTGTCTAGTAACCTACCAAGGCTATTTAAGTTCTGATTTTCATCCAGGCTTTGTTCTTTTGATATTAGTATGGATGAGTATACAGTGAGAACTTACCCTCTGCATTGGTATGGTCAGAGGGACCTTGGTGGCTTAGTACTTATTGGTCAGTTAACTGGAAATCAAACCAATAGAGTGTATCAACTATTTGTAGTAAGTAGCACTCGTAAATAGGTCAACACTTTAGTAAAGAGAAGAAGATTGGGAAATACTTGGCTCGGTTTGCCTTAATGAGATGGGGAAAGTCTGGAACTCAAAATTCTAAGTCCCCATTTCAAAGCTTAAAGGATTTAAAGGAAAGGATAGAAATCCTATTACCTCTTGTTTGTATCATTTCTGGCCAGTCTTCCTTCCTTTCTTTTTCCTTTCATTAGATATAAAACTTTCCAGGTTCTATTTTCACTGATTTTTTTGAGTTTTCCCCCATAGTACAATTATGGTACCATCATTATGATGAGCATTGTTGAACAATTATTATATACTAGACACTGTTCTAAATGCTTTGCATGTATTGACTGACCATCACAACCCTGAGGTAGGTAAATTAGTCTCATCAAGGCACAGAGACACAGTGTGCCTGTTGCCTCCCAGAGAGTAAATAGTGCAGCCAATAGTCAAATCTAGGGGGATCTGGCTCCAGAGTAAATGATGATAACGACTATACTTCCAACTATCAACCTCAAAAGACACATATGAAAGAATGATGTAAATCAAACATTAGTGTCAGGCTGATATCCACTTTCACCTTTGTTTTTTAGTAGAGCACTGGATGATTGGCAGTCTGTCAGATGGCATTTGGGTTACCTAGGTTACACATTTGCAAGGTGGCTGGCCAGTGCTTAGGGTGTGGTCTGTTGGTTTAGAACTAGATGTCAAATTAATGACCTTGGCAGGTAGTATTTGGACTGAGAATATTTGCTTGCCAGGTGTTCCCTAGTTTTATTTAACTCCCCAGGATTAAACTGGAAGTTTCTGTAATGTGTGATACATTTTTCTATTTTTTCTGAAAACCTGGTACATTTCAGGAAATTAGAACCAGTGAGTTTCTGGGGGCCATCCATCAGGTGCAACATCAGATGCTGATTTGTCACTGACTGGCAGCTCTTTGCTTTGCCATTTCAAAGCATGAGAGGAATCCAAACATTTTTTGTGGTTGGAGTGTCCGTGGAAGTTGATTCATGTTCTCACTGCAGTTTCTTTTACATTGCGTCTTGGCATAATACCTTTGACTAAAAGGAATATTTTTCTCATGGCTTTGCTTTAATTTAGAAACAACAAAACTGATGTTTTCCAACTTATCTCCAAAACAGAAAATTCATGTGCTTAGGAAGACAGGGATTTCTAATGAAAATGCGGACACAATCTCATTAGTGCTAAGGTTTTGAACAACCTGCCATTCAATAAGGTAGTTTTTGTGTCCTATAAAATACTAAACATCTGCTTGCAATGAACGTACTTAACGCCTTTTGGATTTCTATTTAGCTAAGCCATATGCACCTGGGAACAAGTGAAACTTCAGGTAACAGAGGCAAAAAAGTTTGAAACAGGGCATTTTTATTTGAAAATCATTTTGTAAGCACAATGTAACCCATAATACAAACTACAAATGCCATTAACAACAACATGATGGCAGGATGTTTTTATAATGGTTCAAAAGTTGATCACAGGTCTGAGAGCCAGCATCGGTGCTGTAAACCAAGACACATCAATATGAATTAAATAAGTGGCAGAGAGTATATACTAAGACTGAAGTTAAGAGGTAACACTTGTATTCTAGGGTTGAAAACAAAAAGCCAGGAGTTTAAAGGCAAAGCAGATGTCAAAGCCCAGGTAGCACAGTGAAGGGATTGGCAGAAAGAAAAAAATTAAAGTATGTTTTATTTTAATTTTTAAGTATTCATTTTTTAAATGACAGAATTGTCTACATCTATTGATTATCACAACATGATATTTTGAAATATATATACATTGTGGAATGGCTATATTGAGTTAATTAACATGTGTATTACCTCATACTAGTTTTTATAGTAAGAATACTTAATCTCAGAAAATTTCAAAATACAATATATTGTTATCAATTATAGTCACTTTGCTGTACAATAGGTCTCTTGAAATTATTCCTCCTAATAGAAAATATGTGTTGTTCTAGCACCACTTAATCTATATCTGTCTCAATCCTTTTCCCCACCCAAATTATTTCCTATATTGCTACCAAAATTCTTATGAAGAACATATCAAATGATGCCTCTCCCCCACTCAAAAGCATTTTCTACACATTGTACTACATATCCTATTGAAAAATAATTTGAACTTCTTTAAGTATTGTCATGATATAGGCCTCAACTACTCTTTCATCCTTCTTATAAACTGTCGTATTTCTATCTCTACGCACTCCATACATGGGCTCAGTAGCTCTAAATTGAAATTGGAATTCTATTGGAATGTTTCTGTTGTCACAATGAGGAAAGGATGACTTAGGTATGTAGTTATCTGCAGAAAGGAATATCGAGCATTTTGCCCTGAGTGAAATAGACCCTCACCATTTCAGAATTATCTGATCTCAAATGCCAATAGTGCTTTTGTTAAAAAACCACAAGTTTCTAGATAAACTGGATTGTTTGGGGGTCTCTAGAAATCATACTTGCTTCCCCAGCAATGCCCCTTTGCTTCTGCTCCTCCTACTCATTTCTATACTTGGCTCTTTATTCAGAGTTGCCTGTCAAATTCCCAGCAATCTTCAGAGTTTCGCTTTTCTATTGCAGCCTTCCTAAATTTCCGCTGAGAAGTATGCTCTCCCTCTTCCATATTGCTGTGGTATAGTAGAAACACAACTGATATGAGAATTGAGACACGTCAAATTTTGGCCTGGTACTGCCATCAACCAATCATACGACATGGGGCAAATGGTTTATATCCTCTGGGCTATAGTTTATTCATCCATAAAATGATGAGATTGAACTATCTATTCCCTGAGATTTTTTTCTTCCACTGCTAATTTGCTAATTTTCTGTGAACTCTTTATCACATACCTCATTTTATTTTCATCACAGCCTAAAATATTGTTAGATTTCTTAACATCTTGTACATCTCTTAACACCTAGGACATTATGTGCCTCAAATAGCTATTGACCTGACTTGCCCAGAGGACTTGATACTCATGTCTTTTGTCAAAGATGACACTGGCCATTGACTATTTAACTTTGTTGTACTTAATCCAGTAAATATGTATATATGGACTATGAAAAGGGCAAGGATCATTTTGTTAAGGTCACTTAATAAGACATGGAAGAGAAAATGTTGGGTAATTATTTTGGTGGGTGATTAGTAACATTACCTAACTTTTATAGAAAGATCACACACATTTAAATAATGCAACAGAATGTAGCAGATTTTGTTTTTTGCAATAGAAAAATCTTCTCTGACAAAGTAGGAGTTATTATAAAAGATACATCACGTAGGTTTATAATCCTGTGATCTGAAACAGGCTGTTTATCTTAAAATTAGAAGTTTTGTAGGCTTCAAACGTGTTTAACTAGCACTTGCCTTGATATAATAGTTCCCTTAGAGATTGGCTAGAATCACATCCATGCTGTCCAGATGTGTATTCACAGCTGCAATGCTGCATTATGATGTACAGGCACAATGCAAAGTATCTAGTTTGCATAATCTTTCCCAGATGCAGGCTTTTTCTTAAGCCTTCCTAAAGGGTTGTCACTAAACCTGAGCATCATGGCTTGGCTTCTGTTTGAGTCTCAGAACTACCTCAGCTGTTAACTTGGTGAAGCTAGTCATGTTATCAGCAGATATTTCTTTAGTGTTGCCACTTTAATTGAAACATTTGTATACATGCTGATTCGTTGCTTCACAAATTTTCATTTTCTTTTAGGAATCCACACAAATGTATTACCTATCTGTAATGACACTTGAGAGTTATTTCCCCCAGGTCAATCTGCCTTCAGGCAAAAAAAAAAGGTGAGCTAGACTGGGATATTAGAAGATCATCAAATTACCCCAATTAGTGACCTTTTGGATTCGTAAGGCTCCAGTTTTCTCTTTGTACCTGCTCCCCCAATAATCTAAGCATTTTCTACACATTGTGATCCATGTTTTAGAAAATTAATAGTGGTACAACAAGCATTTCTAGTGCATGGTTATAATCTATGTGTTTACACACATACACTCAAAGTACTACTTTATTGCTGAAGAAAATGTGAAATGCAAAGATTAAATAAATTACCTAAGGTAAATGCTACCGTTAGAATTCAAATTGAGGCAGTCTTTCTCCAGACTATGCACTTAGCCACCAACCTACAATGGAGTAATTGAGACTGGAAAGTACGGGGTACAAAACAGGTGGCCAGGAAGGCAAAACTTCAGATTGCTTGATCCATTTCAATTACAGAAGGTTCCTATTTCTCTTTCATATATTATATTTTAGTGTGAGTTATTGCTTGAAGACAGGATTCCTTTGCTAAAAATGGGAAAAACTGAAAGTATGGTCTTCAGGGAGGGCTTAATGACTAGGCCTCCTGGGACAGGGGATATATTGAAAACTTCATTCTGGTATAGGCCTTTAACTTACTCATCTGGTAGGAAGCATGCATGTATTTCCTAAGTTGTTTCCAGTTGTTTGCAACCTTATGGGAAGGCAGGCAAGTATGTAGCCAGGATCTCTAGAATTATTAGGAAGGGCCACGATGCTACTGATTATGGCAAAAAATATTTTACATTAAAGGAACAAACAAGTTCCTCACTCACATAAGTTGGTTTCACTGACACAAAGATTGTTTCCCTTTTTATTTTATTTTTTATTAGTGCATTGTAATCATACATCTTTGTTAGGTACAAGAAGCTGATAGAGGCATACATGCACACATCCCTCATTTAATCCTTCCCCAATTCCTGCCCCATTCCCTCCTCCCTCCCTCCTTCTCATGTTCAATTTAGTAATTGACTTTGATATGTTTGTAAAAGTACATCATGTGTATTGGGGTGCTCCCCCCATCTCCTTCAGTTAAGTGGGTAAATGATCTAAATGGACACTTGACCAAAGAAGAAATATAAACGGCCAATAAATGTATGAGTTAATGTTCAACATCATTAGCAATCAGAGAGATACAAATCAAAACTACCTTGAGATTTCACCTAACCTCAATTAGAATGGCAATCATCAAAAACACAACAACAAATGCTGGTGAGAGTGTAGAGAAGTGGAAACCCTAATACATTGTTGGTGGGATTGCATATTAGTGCAACCACTTTGGAAAAGAGTATGGAGGATCCTCCAATGAATGGGAATGAACCTACCATATGATCCAGCAATACCACTTCTGAGTATCTACCCAAAAGAATGGAAACCAAACTTTCAGACTGATGCATGTGTATCTCTGTTTATAGCCTCACAATTGCCAAACTGTGGAAACCAGTCAAGATGTCCATCAACAGATGAGTGGATTACAAAACTATGGGATATATACACAATGGAATTTTACTCAGCCATAATGAAGAACAAAATCATGTCATTTGCAGGGAAATGGATGGAACTGGAAAACGTTATGCTAAGTGAGATTAATCAGTCACAAAAAAGTTAAAAATCATATCCTCTCCCAATATGACAGAAAGTATTTTAAGAGGAATTGAAGTTCAGAGAATCTTGCCTATACAATAGGTTGTGGGAATAAGTCTCTAGCTCTTTGTACCTGTTGTCTCTGTATAGTAAGTTGTAATCATTACTTGCATTATAAGAACTCATATCCTCCCTTTCCTATTTTTGTTGATAATTTTTCTTTTAACCTTTCTACTATTCCATTTCAAGACGACATATGCAAAAATCAAGAATCTGTCAAAGTATTGACTCCAATGTCAAAGACAAGCAAAGGAGGCTTCCAGTAGAGCTAAATACCACAGTCAGCACCGTTGCAGCTGGAATCCATTTCAGAGGAATTATCATGACAATCTAGGTCCTTGGACTGTAAAAAATTGTCATATTTTATCCCAGAGTACACAGTCCCCTCTGTTTTTCTTTTTCATGATTGTTTATTCCTTTTGATACTTTTTGTTGGTGCATTGTAATTATACATCATAGTGAGGTTCAAAATGATACAAACATAAATGCAAACAGTGCTAGGTGTGTTGCTCTCTAGATTTCATCTTGTTCTCCCCCCCATACATATTAGTGAGATTGGTAGTGATATATAGGGACATATTATTATTTGAACTGTTTATCAATTTTGTGCGAGTCCATAAATCTGGTGTTTTCTCTGATGTGCTGTGTTTAATCATTTCCCTTGTTGTGTGAATCAATAATGAACAAGCTTGTCCCACCATTTTTTTTAAATTCTGAAGGGTAAGGTATATCATAAATGATCAGTCATTGGAGGAGGTTCAATCAGTGCTACAGAAGGTATAAAGTGAAAGTACTGAATTTTTAAAAATTTTTTTATTGTAGTAATTTGTGCAATATAGTATACATCTTTGTTAAGTACAAGTTGTTAACAACATTTTTGTACACAATTCTCATTTGACCCCTTCCCCAATTCCCACCCCAATCCCCTCCCCTTCCCTCCCCCTCAGGTTCACTTCAGTGAGTGACCTTGATATGATTGTGTAAGTACATCATGTGCCTTAGGGTGTCCCTCTGCCCCATGCATCCACTACAATTAGATCAACTTCTTTGCTTATCAAGGATCTCTCCTTTTCGTCGGGAGACCCTCTTATGCCCCATCTTCTGCCTAGCATCCGCATATTAGGGAAAACATGTGCTTCTTTACTCTTTGTGACTGACTAATCTCACTTAACATAATGTTTTCCAGTTGCATCCATTTCCCTGCAAAGAACATGATTTTGTTCTTCTTTATGGCTGAGTAAAATTCCATTGTGTACATATCCCATAGTTTTGTAATCCATTCATCTGTGGATGGACATCTTGGCTGCTTCCATAGTTTGGCTATTG